>SJYC01146656.1:0-64254 GCA_006408675.1 Madoqua kirkii | reverse complement strand
TGGCACATTTATTAAATATTTAGTGACTCTCTATGATAATATATCATACATAAATTAACAAATGTGTTTAATTAATAAATATGCTTTAAACTGTTTGGTAAACAGGTAACCGAGCCTTAGAATTTTCCCCATGATAATAATTACCAGCTTTAAATGGGTTTTCAAGGATGGAGGCTCCTGTAAGTATTAATCAGACATCTCACTGTACCTATTGTATTTTATCTTTTTGGGTATCATCCTAAAGTTATTTCACAGCAAACATCTAACCATAAATCCTTGCCAAGTTCTCTCTGTTACTCACTCCAACACAAGCAGATTTATTATGAGATTAACAAATTATCCCCTGAGAAATCTCTGTCTCACAGTTTCTTCCAAATATTTTTTGTCACCTTTTTATTTGAAAATAACTTTCCAAAATCACAAGAGCTGTGGTGCTCTTGCTCATGAAATACTATGTCAGAACACAAACAAGAAATATTCAGTTGATGCCTACCCGCTGTTTCTGAGCTAGCACCTTGATTCGGAGCTTAGTGGTTATGGAAGGATGGGATATTCAACAATAATTTAGGATGGAGGTTATCAAGGCTGTTACATGTTTACTCCAGTTTGTTTTAATTAAATGCCCATTCACATCTACATCCAATTCTGTGCTTACAACTGTACTATCTACCTCAAAGTTATTCGACTTCTAAGAGTGATTGTGCTTCTAGGGCGAGGTGACCGTGAGAACAAAAGGGTGACTGCCCTCGGAACCGCATTAGCGTGGGCTCTGAGCGCTGTACCAGGTCGGCTACACATTGGTCTGTGGGGATACTGGCTTAGCAATCAAGATGGTAAGAACGGGAGGGCGGCAGCATCAGAAATGGACTACAGATAACATTATAACCAGAGAAAACAGTTACAAGCAATCTTAGCTCTTTAGGAACTGAAAATGGAGTGTTAGTCGCTCAGTCATGTCCAACTCTTTTGCGACCCCTTAGACTATAGCCCACCAGGCTACTCTGTCCATGGGATGTTCCAGGCCAGAATAGTGGAGTAGGTAGTCATTCCGTTCTCCAGGGGATCTTCACAACACCCAGGTCTCCTGCATTGACAGGTATATTCTTTACCACTGAGCTACTGGGGAAGCCCTCAATGTCCTTCCTTAATCCAGCATAAAAAGCTTCATATTGCATATTTTAAAGAGATTAATTTCTCAAGATTAACCATATACTGTATATATATATATATTTTTTAATAACTTTAGGATATAATCCACATAGCATAAAATTTGCCCACTTAAAGTATACAAATTAATGGTTATTAGTAATTCACAGAATTGTGCAACAGTTACCACCTAAAACCCAATATATTCTTGAATTTCTTACACAACATCATAAAAGGATGCACCCTCCTCAGGGAAACAATCTGACAAAATGATCATGTACAGCTTCTATAATTCAACTGGCAAAGACAATTTTAAAGAAGTTTGAGTTCAGTTGAATGGTCTCCAGATTCAGGTGGCCACAGGGACAAAACAACCGATTGACATGTGTGGAATTTGACTGGTGTCAGAAAAGCTATGGGCTTCCTGTTCCTAATCTGATAAAGAGACGGAAAGTTGTCACCCCATCTTCACACCAAGGAAAGCTAGACAAGTTGAAAATCAACAGCTTCTCTTAGTTCTGTCTGAGAGCTGAGATCACAAGGCAAGCTGCTCCCCTGAGACTGTAAAGACAGGTGGGCCCAGAAATCACAGCACGTCAGGAGCGGAGACCCCGAGTCAGAAGACGCCATGCATATGTAAACACAGTGGGATACTACGCAGCCGTTAAAAAGGATGACAGGATGTCATTTGTAGCAACACGGAGGCAACTAGAGATTGTCACGTGAAGTGAAGCAAGTCAGAAAGAGAAAGAAAAATGCCATATGATGCCACCTCTGTGTGGAATCTAAACGTCACACAAATGGACCGACCCATGAAACGGAAACAGAATCACAGATCTATACAACAGACTTGCGGTTACTCCAGGGGAGGGTTTTGGAGGAGGGATGGAATGAGAAGTAGGGGTTGGCAGATACACACTTTTATACATAGGATGGACATAAAAGATCCTACTCTATAACGCAGAGAACTATATTCAATATCCTATGACAAACCATAATGGAAAAGAACTTTAAAAAGTGAGGATGAGGAAAATGAAATTGTCCTCACCCTGAAATGAAAAGATCTTGATAAAAATCCTCAATTAACTTGTAAGGTGTCCTTGAAGAATCTCAAGACAGAAGCCTTACTGTCAATGAACTTCATGATTTCTGTTCCTTAAATTAAAAAATAACAAAGTCTTTGTGTATGATGCTGTTTATTTTTATTTTTATTTCCAGAGACATTGGTTTTGCCCACAAGAGGTTGCCAAATCATTAGCTACTGGTTACTTAAATCCATAAATCACAAATTGCTAAATTTTTATTTCATTTCCCAAGTAATATAACACAATTTTATAATGAGAAGTAATTTGAGGTTTATAAGAGCGGCAGGAAATAAATTAGTAGTATGTGAAATTTAAAATGAACTAATACACAGTTTGGAGAAGGAAATGGCAGCCCACTCCAGTACTCTTGCCTGGAAAATCCCATGGACGGAGGAGCCTGGTAGGCTGCAGTCCATGGGGTCACGAAGAGTCGGGCACGACTGAGTGACTTCACTTTCACTTTTCATTTTCATGCATTGGAGAAGGAAATGGCAACCCACTCCAGTATTCTTGCCTGGAGAATCCCAGGGACAGAGGAGCCTGGTGGGCTGCCATCTATGGGGTCACACAGAGTTGGACACAACTGAAGTGACTTAGCAGCAGCAGCAATATACATTTTGCTAGATTCACAATGATATTACATGCTACTCCTTATTGAAAAATGTGTTTCCCCCTTCGTCAATGTCCTAGTTATTTAAAATATGCACTGAATTCTGTACCATGATCTCACCACTATTAGGACTTGTGTTACACAATTAGGCATGACACATTAACATATGGCTAATCAAACTGCAAGACCTTTCTAAACATCTATCTTTCTACTTTAAATTCTTTGTACTGTATCTTAACCACAAGATAAAAAATAATTATAGCAATGTGAAGAGAACATCTGTTGGTTAACTTAAGGATCATAAAGACTGTTAGCAACTGTCATGTGTGAATGATCATAAAAATATCTGAAGGGCAGTAATTTTCTAAAAATTCATTGAAAGCTTCACTTACTGTGTTGCTTTTTCATCATCTTTTGAAAGAAATACATTTGCATGCTTGTGTTTTGTGTGTGTATTACTTTATATAAGATGAATATATGAGGAATTTCTCTACACAGCACAGCCCTGAGCCAAAAAAGATCACATTTTAAGGGGAAAGAAGAAAGTTCTCAATAACTAGAAATTCAGAAATGTCAAGGAAACATAGTTTAGGAAAAATAATTGTTTTCCAGGTTTGGTAAAACAGAAGTGTAACAGTAAGTCAAATATTTTGCTAAAGGAAGAGCTAAGTCATGTTTTTATTTTATAATATATATCTTAACTATGTTGAATACTTAATTGAATTCAATTTAGCAAGTAATTACATGTATAACATTGTCCTAAGAATTGGAGAAAAATAAAAATGACTAAAGCTTCACTCTAAAATAGATCACAATCAAATGAGAGAAAAAGGTCAACACATAACTGTAAAACAAGACAAAGTTCAAACTAACTTGCCACATCACAGGGAGGAGCAATCCCTCTTTAGTTGGAAAATCAGGGAAGCCTGCCTGCGGGAGCAGGCATTTGAGCTATATCTAGAATGCAAAAGGGATTTTGAAAACTGGATTAGAGAACGCCAGCTTCTTTGGGTTTTGAGCTGTAATAAATAGGAGGGTATACGGGAAAAAGCAGTTTGGGGCAGATTATGGACGATCTTGATTTGGGGCCTGAATAGACTGGACTTGAGCACTATGTCAATAGAGAAACTTTCTGAGGAGGGTTGTGACTAATGCCCATGTTTTTGTAATTCATAAAATTATGGATGATGAATTGGAGTGAATGGAGATTGGAACCAGGGATATTAGTTATGGGTTGTGAGGATAATCCAGGTGAAAACTGATGTCACAGAAACCTTCAGGAGATGCAGTTAACAAATTCAGACTAGACTGCAGAGAAGAGGATAAAGAAGAAAGATAAGATCAAAGATAACCCAAGTCTCCGACTCGGTTGACATCTTGCCCCGGCAATGAAACAAAGAAAGGAGCAGACCTTAGAATAAAGAACTGAGCTTTATGCATCTGTCATAACCTCCCACTCCCCTCCAAATCTAGTTTGCAAGTAGGTTAGAGGTTCGTGATCCACAAATTAAAGGTACACCTAACGCACCAAGCAATCTTCTCTTTAGGTCTCTTTTGTTCTTTCCAAATGTATGAGTGAGAGAAAGGATGCTGGTTTACAAAACTACCACATGGAACAATTTCTTCTCCCTCTGGAACATGGATCAGCAGAACCCACTAGTCTTAATTAGAGGCAATGTGTTAATAGTAAATGTGTTGTCTGATGCTTAGCACATTCTTGACTCAAGACACTTCACCCACAGCTCCCTGTGCCTAGGAAGCTGCCAGGTTTCTGCATGGCTCTGCCAGTCCCTCCCTTTAAACGATCAGAGGGCTTCTGCAGCAGCTGAATACGTAGCATGCCCCAGCACTCTCCCTCCTTTCACTCAGCCTCAGAGCACTTCAGAGCACCTCTCACCACTAAGCATGCAGGACAGACTACTCAAAATGGATGTGTTTACTCTTTGTTTATTGTCTGTCTGTTCCCAGTTGGGAAAATACAGAAATGCCATGAGAGACGGGATTTTGCTCACGCACATCTGTATCCTTAACTTCTAGAAGAGTTCCCATCATGCAGCTGGTCCTAAATAGAAGTCGACTGAATAAATGTTACTTTTATTTTGGCCTTAGAACTGTCGGACATCCTAGCTTCAAGAATTCTCAAGATGATTAGTTACTACCTGTGAAATTCTCAATCACCTGCCCTTATCATAAGGCAATTATGCCCTTTCTTATTTACTACATTTAAAGGTGATTTTGCTGTTTCTTGGGCTTCCCTGGTGGCTCAGACAGTAAAGAATTTTCCTGTGATACAGGAGACCCAGGTTCCACCCCTGGTCTGAAAGATCCCCTGGAGAAGGGCATGGCAACCCACTCCAGCATTCTTTCCTGGAGAATCCGCTGGACAGATGAACCTGGAGGGCCACACTCCATGGGGTCACAAAGAGTCAGATATGACTGAGCAGCTAATATACACGTCTTTTCTTCTTTACTAAATTTAAATGAATTTTCTTACATGTGCAATACTACTGTTTCACTCACAGTTGACTAGACAGTGGCTTGGGACAGCAGCTTTTCTTGGACCCAAGCATGCCTCTGAATCACTTGCTGAAGTGGGTTGCTGGCCCCAGTCCTAGAGATTCTGATTCAGTAGCTTTGAGGTGGGTCCAGTAAGCTCCCACGTTAAACTAGTATTGCTTCCCAGGGACCACACTTTGGGAACCACTGCATTTCCAATTATGACATAATTACAGCAGAAATAGGCTGCAGAGTCAGGGAACTGGGACATTTCCCTGTCTTGGTGACAGAAGAGTGGGTCCCCAGGGGGACAGATCACTGCTCCTCTGTTTACAAGGCTTATGCTTCCTAACCTACTTAAAAAATACCTAGAAGACCTCTTTGCTTCCTTAACTGGATTAAGATTTTTACACTCCATTTCATTCAGTTGTATTATACTGCTCAGAAGAACTAAGTTCACAGTCAAAGAGTGTTGAAGATGTAATAGGAAGCAGTAAAAGCTACTATTACAAGGAGAGGGCACTGTATGACTCCCAGTTCCTGTCAAGACATCGTGAGGACCACACCATAGGCTGTTGAGGGTGTGTGGTTGCAAAAGTGCACAATAAGGCCCTGGAGACTTTCTCTTTAATGAGATCTCTTGGCTTTTATAGATTCCCGACCTAAGACCATATTTATCTTCATTATTCAAGAGAAATATAAGGATCACATTATTTATTACACACACCGGGACACTGCTGAGAGAGCAAGGGTTTCTACCAATTTCACCGGTTTATCTTACTGGTTGCTCAGTCATGTCCAACTCTTTGCGACCCCATGGATTGTAGCCTGCCAGGCTCCTCTGTCCGTTGAATTCTCCAGGCAAGAAGACTGGAGTGGGTTGCCATTTCTTTCTCCAGGGGATCTTCTTGACCCAGGGATCGAACCTGGGCCTCCTGCACTGTAGGCAGGTCCTTAACCATCTGAGCCGCTGCTGCTGCTGCTGCTAAGTCGCTTCAGCCGTGTCCGACTCTATGCGGACACCAGGCTCCCCCGTCCCTGGGATTCTTCAGGCAAGAACACTGGAGTGGGTTGCCATTTCCTTCTCCAATGCATGAAAGTGAAAAGTGAAAGTGACATCGCTCTGTCGTGCTAAGAGCTATTAAAGGAGAATGTCATAGGGCTGACTACGGTTATCCTTGTGAAGTGAGGAAATTGTATTAAATGAAAATTGGATCAGTTTGCTTGTTCTCCATTGTTTTTTATTTTCTCATTCTTAAGGATTTCTGAAAATCATTTGCAGTTGCCTGGCCAGGCCTTCAGAAAGGCCTCTCCAGCACCCTGGTGCGCTGCAGACCTTCAGATGAGCGCGTAAGCTGGAGATTCCCATCGGTGTGTGCATGGGACCGTGGAGTAACAGGTGAGCTTTGGAGTCGGGTGACATGCGGTTCACAGTCTGGCTCTGCTATGTGGTCTTGGATCTCTCTGCGCCTCTGTTCCCTTATGGAGAAGTGATGAACAGTAACACTTATCCCACACAATTACCTATGAAGAAGCACACACCACCTAGAGAAGGCCCGCTGTATAGTCCTTGCTTAGTAAACCTTCATTTTTTTTTCTTTTTTGCCAAAATGTACACAAGGCAAAATTTTAACCTTACTACTCTGAAAGATTCATGCAATTTATTAATTCCCGTAAATGATTTCGACTGTGCTTTTCAGACTATCTGAGAACAAGATGTGGGGGTAGAGAAAAGTAGATTGGAGGAGGATGTGCAATTTAGAAATTACATATACAGAAATGTAATGAGAAATAAAAAAAACCTCAACTTTGCTGTATAAATAGCTGTGATATTCCTTATAGTTTGACATTTTGTTAAAGGAGAATGTAACTTTTACAATCTTCATCAAAGGTGACATGAGTTTACCTAGCGATGAACAAAACACTAACATGAATCAATAAATAATTAGCTGAGTTTCTGGATAGGTTTCAAAGGAAATAAAGAAAATCTGACAACGTGTAGATACTCATTTAGAGGCCAGGGAGCCACAGAGTGGTAACTGGGTGACCCAGTGTCACTTAACAGAAGTTAAGTGCTTCTCACAGCTTCTGTTTTTTGTAGATTCTTTATTTTATTCCCCTCTTAAACACACAGCTTCTCTAAAAGTTCCAAACTAATTTTCCAAGTGCATCTTCTTGGTGGAAGCAACTGCTCGCCAAAGATGGGGGCGTGGGGTTGGGAGGACCACAGAATTCACTAATGAGTGAACTGTAATTACAAATTGGTACCTTGTAAAGAGGATAAATTTTATTCTCATTCCAAGAGCTTAGGCCCGAGTTCCATATTTCTGGGCTTCCATCAGAATCCCAAGCTACACAATTACTATACTTCATGCTTTATCCTCAGTCATGGAGAATTTTAAATGTCAGAGCTGAAAGGACCTGAGGGTTAAATGAATCCAAGACCTCAATTATATAAATGAGGAAAAGCCACCACCCAAACTGTGCAGTAACTTACCCAGAGTCATAAAGATGGTAAGACATATAGATGGTAGATGGTCATGGCCTGGAAGCCCATTCCTGGCTCCTAGAACGATGCTCCTTCCAGTGGATTACATGTCCTCTCCTCTCCTTTAGCCATTAAAGATGGACCCAAAGGGGGTTTCTCCATGAATCCCTCAAATGGGTCCTTGGGTTTTGTTATTTTTTAATGTCTATTTATTTATTTGACTGTGTTGGACACATGGGATCTAGTTCCCCAACCTGGGATCAAACCTGGGCCCCCTGCATCAGGAGTGCAGAATCTTAGCCACTGGACCACCATGGAAGTCTTGTCCTTGGGGGTTTTTTAAGTTGCTCTTAAATGACCTAGACATCCAATAATAGGAGAATGCTAAATAGATTATATAAACCTATATGCTGAACCACAGTGTATCCATAAAATTCATACTCTAAGATATTTCAAGACATGTGAATGTGTGAGATATTCACACATACTGTTTAAAAAGCAGGTTATAAAGGTGATTGTCTTATGACTTATGAGTATTTATAAATGTCAAAGGAAGGTTATGAAAGGTTATATACCAAGATATTAACAACCACTAACTCTAGGTATTGATATCGCTGGTGAATGTGTAGTTTACTCTGATTTCCATATGCTCTTCAAAACTACATGTTGTTTTTCTAGCTATAAAAGAGAGAAAGCGCTGGATAGCAAGTAAATATTTCAGTAAGTAAACAATCTGAGCCTTTTCTGACCCTGTTCTTGGCTTTCTCCCTTTTGCCCTGACTCCACTTTTCCTCAAAATTTCCTCCAAGACTCCTTTTAACTGCTCTCACTGTTTCTGAAGAGAAATGTTCATTTCAGTCATCAGACCAGCCCCAGATAGCACCTCTGGTCTCCGTATGTTCACTTATGATCCCACAGAACTAGAACACTCTGGAACCAACTGAAACTACAAGTGAGAAAGAAGACGAGATGAAGGCTCAGGAGTCATCTACTTGCAGGGAACAGCAAAAACCAAGAGAATGGAAGCCAAGAAAGTCTTAGAGGATGCTTCAAGGGTGGACCCTAGTAGGGAGAGAGCCACCAGCTGGGGTTGGGATGAAGAAAGGCATCAGTGAACAAACAGACAACAGGTCAAAAGTTAGATCATGGAAACTGAGAAGAAAAATCAGTGTATGAAATGCTGCTTGTTTATGTGTAGGCACAGAATCGGGTAGTAAAGAATCCACCTGCCAATGCAGGAGACATAAGAGATGCAAGTTAGATCCTTGGGTTGGGAAGATCCCCTGGAGGAGGGCATGGCAACCCACTCCAGTATCCTTGCCTGGAGAATCCATGGACAGAGGAGCCTGGTGGATATAGTCCATGGGGTCACAAAGAGTCGGAGACAAATGAAGCGACTTAGCACACAGAATCGGGACAACTAAAGAATAAGCTGAAAACAGTTTAAATGAATGATAGCCAAAACATTATTTTGATCATTTGAGAACACGGAAGAGCAATTCTGGGGAAATGGCACACTGAAAAATTTCCATGTGTTCTTTCATAATTAGAAATGAGGAACATCACCCTTAGCGTAATACCTGGTCTCAGAGGAAAGATAAAATCAGGGAAAGAAATTTGTCAGTGATGGATACTCATCAAGGGAGCCTTGTGGCAGAGGAACCAGCACACCTTTGGCTCACAGAGACATCTGGAAGCCATATGCTAGAGCCCGGAGAGGCGAATGCCAGACCCTTCTGTGCCAAGAACAGCCTCAGGGGCAAGAGACGACTGGCTCCTCTCTAAGCCCCCAGGGAAGGGCTCCAAATGGTTGAAATTTACTCACAAATGGTATTGAGCTGTCACTGTTTATGATGAACCAAGACCTTCTCCCAACCTTTGGATCAGCTGAGCTCACAGCAAGTTCTTTACCTTTTTCTATTTTTGCCTTTCTCCTCTTTTTTCCACCTTTCATAGCTTACCCTGATGATAATAGAATGGCTAATGATGGAAGATGGTCAAAGCATTTTTTTTTCCTATTAAGGTTGAGATGATTTTTTTAAGAAATTAGAATTTAAAACAATTCAGGAATTTAAGATTGCTAATTGATTTTTTTTCCTTTTGAAATCATACTATAATTTGGTGCCTGGAGAGGAGCTGTGTCTTGAAGACATGCATACAAAGGTGACTTCCCTTGTGGCTCAGCTAGTAAAGAATCCGCCTGCAGTGTGGGAGACCTGGGTTCAATCCCTGGGTTAGGAAGATTGCCTGGAGAAGGAAAAGGCTTTCCACTCCAGTATTCTGGCCTGGATAATTCCATGGACTATAAAGTCCATGGGGTCACTAAGAGTCAGACACAACTGAGCAACTTTCACTTTTTCATACAAAGGTGACTTTTGGGACAGTATTGTTCTTAATCTAAGTTTCCACAAAGAATACCTGGATCACAGGTGCCTGAAAGGCAGCCTTTACATAATAATCATGACAAAGACCTGTGCTGCTATTAGATGAATGTCAGGTGTTGTCTGAAACATTTTGCATGCATTGACTCATTTAATTCTCACATAGCCTTAAGAGGTGGGTGCTGCTATTGTCTTCATTTGTAAAAACTGGTGGGGGGAAGTTCCCACAACCCACTCAGGA
The DNA here is from genome assembly GCA_006408675.1 of Madoqua kirkii. Taxonomy (NCBI): domain Eukaryota; kingdom Metazoa; phylum Chordata; class Mammalia; order Artiodactyla; family Bovidae; genus Madoqua; species Madoqua kirkii. The sequence goes on along the minus strand of SJYC01146656.1, from coordinate 53,807 downwards.
GCCCAGCGTCAATAACAGAAGAGCTCGGAGTTTTTACACAGTCAGGCTTCAAACCATCACCCTGTAAGCTGTCTGTACACAATAGCAGTTCACATCCATTTCCCATACACAGGGAGGCTGCAACTATGAACTCATTTTATATCAAACCAGTCGATCCTAAAGGAAATCAACGCTGACTATTCTTTGGAAGGACTAGTGCTGAAGCTCCAGTACTTTGGCTACCTGATGCAAAGAGCCAACTCATTGGAAAAGACCCGGATGCTGGAAGACTGAAGGCAGGAGGAGAAGGGGACATCAGAGGGCGAGATAGCTGGATGGCATCACTGACTCAATGGACATGGGTTTGAGCAAACTCTGTGAGACAGTGAATGACAGGGAAAACTGGTGTGCTGCAGTTGCAAAGAGTCAGATATGATTGAGCAACTGAACAACAACAAAAGTCAGGGAAAGCATTCCCAGAATATCAACTGGTCATTAACTGGATATGATCATTCAGCTATTGTTTCTTTAACTTTCTATATTCCTACTCACAGCCTGTGAGACAGGCTTGTGACGCTATGAATCAGAAAAGACTCAGTCTTCCTAGAATGAACTTTTTTATCAGATTCCTCTTATGGGTCTGTCAGGCACTGTACCTGGTTCTGGGAGACTGTGATGAAATAACCTGACATGGGTTCTACCATCAAAGACCTTACAATCTATTATGGTGTGATTCCCAAGCAGTTTCACACTCAGGCTCAGAGAAAACAGTGATAGCATCTGTACTGGAGTAAAGAGTTGAGACTCTGTGTGTCAGCACTTTACCCACTCCACCGCCAGACTCTGTTGAGTGTCCTGGGGCTGAGGGATCAACTATCCCATACATATGGTCCCTTCTAAACACATGGGTGTATCCACACCCATAAGAAAAACCTTGGAGGAGTGAATGCAAAAAAATAAATATACTATTACATTGCAGGAACCAAAGTCTCATGCTGGAGGACATCACAAGGGATTATAGAACCACTTATAAGGGAAGCCTAACTCAGTGTAGGGTAGATCAGGCACGGAGTCCCAGGAAAACAACATCTAAGTTTAAAACCAGTGAATGGGTTGACCAGATGAATAAAGAATAAAGGGAAGAATGGTCTAGGAAAACAAGAGAAAAGCAGGAACAATCAGACTGACTGGGTCATTGGGTCACTGAACTCAGTTGATCATGTGAGCTGGTGTGCTTCATGGTGGGCAGGGGAGTCTAGGGGATGAGCTGACTCATGACCCACGTTCCTGTCTCTTTGGAAACACATGATATAAGCTGGGAACGTTCACACTGTGAGACCATGAGCCACCATGGAAGCTACAGCAGGTATATCGAGGATGTCAAAGCAAGCGGCTAGTTTCTGCTGCAAAGGGTTGGCTGGCTTTTGTTAATGTGGACAACTGAGCAGCTCCCAGAGGATGTGACTGGGGGAGTAAGACGTGCCTTTTCTTTGCCAGCTCTCCTTGGGTTTCAAAAATGGCAGCCTCCAGCAAGGACTAATGGATTTGTTCAGTGTTTCTTAATGCTTGTGTGTAGAGCCTAAAGAGACATTCAACGTGACAAAGGAACTGAAGGCATCACCCTGTTAGAGACAAAGCGGAAAAAGAGCTCAGCCTTGCGGCGCACTGCCCGGCGCTTCTGTGGGTGCCCCAAGCACGCCCTCTTTCTCATTCCTCTCCGGAGAGAGTCAGCCGTGTGGGATCCCCGCTGTAGGAACGCTGCCACGCTGCATCAGCTGCGGCGGCGGCATTTCGGAAATCATCGGGGAATTTGCAGCCCCGGCTTCTGCATGGACTGGAGCTATTCAAACAGTCTTTGCTCCTCACGTTGGAAGATAAAGCATCCAGCGCCTTCAGCAGAGAGGAAGGGAATTTCTAAGAGGCTTAGAGTTTAAAAGGGACTAGATTATCCCACACATTTTCCATCAGCCTGGTTATGCTTGGGGAGAGAAAAGAGATGAGTCACTTTAGAAGGCTATGCTTATGTGATTCAACACAGGAGCAGAAAAATAGATGTTTCATCAGATCAGACGGGAACCAAGTCCTGGCAGAAGCAGAAGAGTGACCTGGAGCCTGATTTTGGACCCTTCAACCCAACTATTCCTTAATCTCCACCTGAACACCTGTCAACTTGAGCGATGCTCTCCCTGCGCGACACCTGTCTATCTAGAGTTATGGCCCCTCCCAGTATAGCTTAGCCTGATTAACTACTGGACCCAAGGTTAGCACATCCATCAGTAATGATCTTGGCTGATTTGCTTTGAGAAACAAAGATACATAGGGTGGCATCAGTTTCTTTCCAAAGAAGAGACTGCTTTAGGAAAGGCAGGCAATGAATGACATTTTGGCATTTGGGACATGATTTAATTTATCCTTGGGATTTATTCTAAGGAAGCAATCCAAAATTTAATACAAATTGTTTGAGTTTTGCTTTACTATCTATTTTCCACAGACGAGGCTGTTTTTCATTCTTATATCCATCTAGTGAGGCTGTTATAAAAATCCCCACATAGATACATAATCAAATGCAAATTAGCTCAAGAAATGTTGATTTTGCTCTTGAATTATAGCATTCTCTATGCAAATAGTAGCTTTTAAACTTGCTCAGCGCTTTCTCTGCTCAGTGCCAGAGGCAGACAAAATATTTTACTGTGGCCTTGGCTTCAAGATTTTATTGCTTTCATCTTTACACATAGGAACAATATCAGTTCACAGGTCTTTCTAATATGGTCTGTGTGTTTTTCTGACTGGTTTTTGAAAGGCAGTACGCCTTCAGGACAGGACCTAGCTAGCAGACTTGGGTAATGACCATATTTACAAAGACGATTCTTAACTAAGAATTTCAAAGCCAGCTGAGAAAGGATGTTGGGTGATATCCCCCTTTTGAAGGCTTCTCATCACTAACCAAATGTGAAATAGCTTCTGTTGACGTGAGTTAATCTTATAAAAACTAGCTCACAAAGTACATTCTTCAGGTATAACATAATGAAATAAATGTCAGTGTTTCCTAAAAGATGATTCCTGTGATAACCTGCCATCATTTAGAGAAATGGACCATCTCTTATCTCTCTCAAAGTCTCAAGTACAACATTTGCAGAACTGAAGCCACCATTATAATCCCATAGAAAAGACAGAAAACTTAAAACAAATGACAGCTTGTGCAGAACTTGCAATTACATTGGGTGTTTGTATAGTATATTTAGTAATTACAACAACTGCCCTTATTTACATATAAGATATAAATCTGATAAAACGTGTTTTTGCAACTGTCCATCTATCCTTAATGTATTAAGATCCAGTGAGTAAGTACTAGGTACATGAAAAGGTATCAGTGCTATGAAGGGCTTTAGAGACAAAAGGGACATGTTCTTTGTCAGTAAAAAGTTTAAATTCTTACTGTGTAAAATGGAGATAGCTGAGGAAGCATATGCAGACCCTTTCTTTACTGCCTTTGCCGCTTTTCTGTAAGTCTGAACTTCTTCCAAAATACAAAGGTTATTATAGAATTGTACTGGGAAAAGGGAACCCTGCTACACTGCTAGGGGGAATGTAAATTGGTGCAGTCAATGGAAAACAGTATGGAGGTTCCTTAAAAATCTAAAAACAGAACTACCATATGGTCCTACAATCCCACTCCTGGGCACATATCAGGAGAAACCGATAATTCAGAAAGATACATGCACCCCAGTGTCCACCGCAGCACAGTTTACAGCAGCCAAGACATGGAAGCGACCTAACTGTTCACAGACTGATGAACGGATAAAGAAGAGGCGGTGCATGTATACAATGGAATATTACTCAGCCATAAAAAGAATGAAACGATGCCATTCACAGCATCATGAATGGACCTAGACATTATCATACTAGGTGAAGCAAGCCAGACACAGACAAAAATCAAATCATATCACTAGTAGCTGGAATCTAAAACACAATGATACAAATGAATTTATATACAAAACAGAAACAGACTCACAGACCCAGAGAACAAGCTTATGGTTACCAAAGGGGGAAGTCTGTGGAGGTGATGGAATTCCAGTGGAGCTGTTTCAAATCCTGAAAGATGATGCTGTGAAAGTGCTGCGCTCAAGATGCCAGCAAATTTGGAAAACTCAGCAGTGGCCACAAGACTGGAAAAAGTCACTGTTCATTCCAATCCCTAAGGAAGGCAATGCCAAAGAATGCTCAAACTACTGCATAATTGCACTCATTTCATACACTAGTAAAATAATGCTCAAAATTCTCCAAGCCAGGCTTCAACATTATATGAATTGTGAAGTTAGAGATGCTCAAGGTGGATTTAGAAAAGGCAGAGGAACCAGATTGCCAACATCCACTGGATCATCGAAAAAGCAAGAGAGTTTCAGAAAAATATTTATTTCTGCTTTATTGACTATGCCAAAGCCTTTGACTGTGTGGATCACAATAAACTGTGGAAAATTCTGAAAGAGATGGGAATACCAGACCACCTGACCTGCCTCCTGTATGTAGGTCAGAAAGCAACAGTTAGAACTGGACATGGAATAGACTGGTTCCAAATAGGGAAAGGAGTATGTGAAGGGTGTATATTGTCGCCATGCTTAGTTAACTTATATTCAGGGTACATCATGAGAAATGCTGGGTTGGATGAAGCACAAGCTGGAATCAAGACTGCTAGGAGAAATATTGATAACCTCAGATATGCAGATGACACCACCCTTATGGCAGAAAGTGAAGAAGAACCAAAGAGCCTCTTGATGAAAGTGAAAGAGGAGAGTGAAAAAGCTGGCTTAAAGCTCAACACTTAGAAAATGAAGATCATGGCATCTGGTCCCATCACTTCACGGCAAATAGATGGGGAAACAGTGGAAACAATGACAGACTTTATTTTGGGGGGCCCCCAAATCACTGCAGATGGTGACTGTAGCCATGAAATTAAAAGATACTTACTCCTTGGAAGAAAAGTTATGACCAATCTAGACGGCATACTAAAAAACAAGACATTACTTTGACAACAAAGGTTCATCTAATAGAAGCGATGGTTTTTCCAGTAGTCATGTATGGGTGTGAGAGTTGGACCATAAAGAAAGCTGAGCGCTGAAGAACTGATGCTTTTGAACTGTGGTGTTGAAGATGACTCTTGAGAGTCCCTTGGACTGCAAGGAGATCCAACCAGTCCATCCTAAAGGAGGTAAGTCCTGAATATTCATTGGAAGGACTGATGTTGAAGATGAACCTCCAATACCTTGGCCACCTGATGTGAAGAGCTGACTCATTTGAAAAGACCTTGATGCTGGGAAAGATTGAGGGCAGGAGGAAAAGGGGATGACAGAGGATGAGATGGTTGGATGGCATCACCGACTCAATGGACAGGAGTTTGTGTAAACTCCAGGAGTTGGTGGTGGACAGGGAGGCCTGACATGCTGCAGTCCATGGGGTCACAAAAAGTCAGACACAACTGAGCGACTGAACTGAACCGACTGAAAGCAAAGTGGGAGAGGGATAAATTAGGAGCTTGAGATTAACAGTATACACTGCTGCTGCTGCTGCTAAGTTGCTTCAGTCATGTCTGACTCTGTGCGACTCTGGAGACGGCAGCCCACCAGGCTCTCCCGTCCCTGGGATTCTCCAAGCAAGAACACTGGAGTGGGTTTCCACTTCCTTCTCCAACGCACGAAAGTGAAAAGTGAAAATGAAGTTGCTCAGTCGTATCTGAGTCTTAGTGTGTGCTACTATATATATAATAAACAACAAGGACCTGCTGTATAGCACAGGGAACTATACTCAGTATTTTGTAATAATGTATAAGGGAAATGAATCTGATACATATATACGTGTGTGTGTGTGTAACTGAATCACTTTGTTGTACACAATATTGTAAATCTACTAACGTTTCAATATAATTAAAAAAAATCTTATTGGGGAAATAAAATATATTTGTATGCAATTATAAAACGATAGGACATAAAGACAGCTGAGAGAGGTTAACAGAGGTGCTTGTGCTTAATTGTTAAGCCAATTATATTAACAGTAAGTCCTGAATAATCTTAGGACAATCCAGCCATGTGGTGGTAGATTTTTACTTTAGAATAATATATTTTTTAAAATTTTTGAGTAATTTCAAATTTATAGAAAAGTTTCAAAGCTTCACTATTTGAGGCCAAATATTCTCAACCCATTATAATTATGTCAGTGAAACTCTGAAAGAAAACTGATTTTACAGATACCATAAGTTAGCATAGAAAGTCTACAGACAGTTCTACCTTTTATAAAAGGTGGCTTTCCTTTATTCCACCTGGGCACAGGAATAAAACCAGCCAAAAGTAGCCAAACTGAATGTTTTAATACACAGGCTTTTGTTACCTGAAATAAGCCTGAATAAACAATCAAGAGCTTTGGAAAATGCCACAGTCTGAAATATGAATCATAAACTCTTACTTCTGAGAGGGGGACAAATACCAGTAGGTCAGAAAGAAATCAATTTCCTCGAAAACAACAGATGTGGCAATTAAACCCGAAGTTCTCAACCGCAGTTCCCAGTGTGGTTATCTCAGCTATGCAGCCCTCTGGATTTGTCTGAGAGAAGGAAAACGGAAAGGAAAGGAAGCAGGTTCTCATGGATAATGGGGGCCTCAGGGATCACTCCCTCTGAATCACAGGGCGGTCTGAAGGAGATGCCACGCACAGTGGGGGGTGGGGTGCTCACGTAAGTCTGAGGCAGCGAGATCAGCTCTCGTGTAGAGGCGAAAGTGTCCAATTATCAAAGCGCCCTGAGCATCGTTACAATGCAGAGCAGATGTGAGACACAGGAAAAAGGAAAAGTGGGCAAACTCTAGAACTGCTAGCGTGTTTCTGAACTAAGAGCGGGTGCACGACACTCATCACGGGTGGACGGGAGGCGTGAGCTGCGCCACTGTGACGCCATCCAGCAGGTAGCGGCAGCCAGGCTCGGTGCCCCTGCTCTTTATCTTCCAAGCTGTGTTCAGCTTGTCGATCGAACCATGCTGTGGTGAAAGGCCCAAAAGCGTTTCTGGGAGAGCACAGGCGAAGCGGGGGCTCCCAGCCACAGGCGGCTACCGAGCCTTCCTCTACACTGCTCCATTCCAAAGACAGGACCTTCCCAGGGATGCATTTGAGTTATTCTAATACTGAAAAAAAAAAAAAGCTACAGTGAGGTCCCACTCTACTTCTAAGACATTTCATTATCTGTGAGAATAAACCAGAGAGGCAGAAGAAGAAAGAAATCAAGGAACTGGGGTAGGAAATAATGAACCTTAGGTGCCACTGAGGATCCAGGGAGGGAGGCAACTAGACGGCAGGTCGCAGGTGAGTCACCCAATCTCACAGTGTCTGTACTCATAATTTCTGCAGAAATTAGCCTAGAAATACTGAATGTCAGTTTTCTAGAAACTTAGACATCCTCCACTTCCATCATATTAGACACTTCTAGGACCACCAAGAGAAAATGAAAAGAAATCAGATCGCCAATGTCATCTAATTGGTTTATATGTGCTCGGCAGGCACCAGCTTCCGGGGACTCCAGCATGGATCTTTCATACCTGAAAACTGATCTACCCGCCTTGAAAACATATTGAGTCTTCCTTCATTGCCCACAGTTACTAAATATCGTCTTCTTTTTTTAATTTGGAGTATAATTGCTTCACACTGTTGTGTTCATTCCGCGGTCCAAGGAAGTGAATCAGCTATCTGTATACATAGATGCCCTGTCTCTCGTACCTCCCTCCCAGCCACGCCACCCCAGCTCCCCAGGTCATCCCAGGGCACTGAGCTGAGCTCCCCGTGCTTTGCAGCAGGTTCCCACTAGCTATTTTACACATGGTGATGTATCTATGTCAATCCTCATCTCCCAATTCTGTCTCACCCTGTCCTTCCCCCTCTGTGCACACGTCTGTTCTCTACATCTGAGTCTCTGTTCCTGCTGTGGATCCAAAGTAAGGGAAATCCTCTCCAAATCACTACACAGTTATTAAAATCGCTCTGCCCGAATGTCCATTTGATGAACAGACCTCAGTACTGAATGGCTCTCTCCTGTGCTTCTTGAGGCATCTTCGTATTTGGGAGTTATCTATGTCTGGCCATTTTAAAGTGTGTATTGTAGGGCAGGTAGTAGAGGGACCTGGCATCTAACACTGGGAACTACAACAAAGCTGATGCTTAATCAAGTAATAGCTTCCCAGATGACTCAGTGGGCAAAGAGGCTGTCTGCAATGCAGGAGATGCAGGAGACACAGGTTCCACCCCTGGGTCAAGAGGATCCCCTGGGGGAGGAAAATAGCAACTCCTTCTGGTGTTCTTGCCTGAAAAGCCACATGGACAGAGGAGTCTGGCGGGCCACAGTACAAAGGGTTGCAGAGAGTCTGACATGACTGAGCAACTAAGCATACATGCACAACCAAGTAACAAGGGTCCCGCTGCCTTTCGGTCACAGCTTTGCACAATTCCTGCACACCAGGGCAATAAATAGCGACGTGACTGACAACATAGCTCAGTTCTTTCCACGTGATGATCTGATTGCTGTTGAGCAAAGAAAGTATAAAAGTGGATGTAAATGGTAGTGTTTTGAACTTGTTACAGAAGCCGACCTGTTTAAGTCAATTTTCAAGTTTCAATCGGGATATTTAAGACCAGTGAAACTGATTTGCAATCACAACCTAATTCGGTTTTGGGTGGGAAAGACTTGTCACTTGTCAGTTATCTCTGCTCTAGGATCTAAATTTCCAAATTCTGTATCTAAGTTATGTCATCAATTAGTACCAAATATCTCCACCTTGATTTGCAGAAAAGTAACTGAAAATTGAGGTCAATTTGAACATTTGTAAGTTATGAAGAGGGAATTACAAAAATGTTCTCTTTTAATGTAAAAGTCATACTTGCAATTTGAAGTAAAAATAGAAAAGGTAGATTAATGAAGAAAAATGTAGTTCCATGTATATTACATTTTTAACACCTTGTATATTCTTTCATACCTTTTCCATATATACTTGTCAGTTTGGATAAGATCATGTTGACTATATTTGTAACATTGTTCTAAAAATAATACTATATTTTATATATAATACATAAACAAAGACCTACTGTATAGCACAGGGAACTACATTCAATATCGTGTAATAGCCTATAATATCAGAGAAGGCAATGGCAACTCACTCCAGTACTCTTGCCTGGAAAATCCCATGGACAGGGGAGCCTGGTAGGCTGAAGTCCATGGGGTCACAAAGAGTCGGGCACGACTGAGCAACTTCACTTTCACTTTTCATTTTCATGCATTGGAGAAGGAAACGGCAACCCACTCCAGTGTTCTTGCCTGGAGAATCCCAGGGACGGGAGAGCCTGGTGGGATGCTGTCTATGGGGTCGCACTGAGTCAAACATGACTGAAGCAACGCAGCAGCAGCAGCAGGAAAGGTTTTTATTGTCACATGAAGATAAACCAAAATTGCTGGAATAAAAGAGTTTGTGAGCATAAAGTGACAACTTATTAAGAATAAATTACATTTAGAATAAATACATTACAAAGTAGGACAGAATTTTCTAGGTCCCAACAGCTTCTAATATAAAAGCCCATGACTTGAAAATATTGTTACTTTTAAATGCATTAAAAAATGGAAATGGGATTATTTATTCTGGAAAGACCAATAGAGTTAGTCTTTAATTATTGGTATATTATGAAATGAAGATGTGTATAAGAGACACCTCCAGGCGAGACTGGAGAGGGATGCCATTTCCCTCTCCAAGGGATCTGCACTGCCTGTAAGGCAGGAGACCTGGTTTCAGCCCCTGGTTTGGGAAGATCCCCTGGAGAAAGGAAAGGCTGCCCACTCCAGTGTTCTGGCCTGGAGAATTCCATGGCCTATATAGTCCATGGGGTCACAAAAAGTCAGACACGACTGAGTGACTTTCACTTTATAATGGAAAGGCATATGTGTGTGTGTGTGTGTGTGTGTGTGTGTGTGTGTGTGTGTGTATCACTTTGTTGTATACCTGAAACTAACATAACACTGTAAGCCAACTATACTTCTATAAAAATATAAGTATCTTTCCATGTAAATAGATTTGATAGAAGTAGACAGATAGAGAGATGATAGTTACAACATCATTTTTGTTGGCTAAATACTATTATATTCTATTGGTAATTTTTCTAACCAATTTCCTATTGTTGATTAGTTGAAATGTATTCTTTATGAGTTTGATGTTCATGAGTTTGTGGTTTCACTGGGCCTTGCGATAAATAAGCTTGGAGTTTATAACTGTATATATGTTCCAAATTATTTCTTTAGAATATGACTTTAGAAATAGAAAATTTGCATCAAAATAGATGTTCTTTTAAATATTTTTATAGAGATTTCAAATTTTTCCTTCAAAAAGTCTCCACCAATTTACACTAATCTACCATCAGGAAACAAACTTGAAAAACCTAGTTGTGTCTTTAACATTCTAATACATTAATAATCTTAATAAAAGATTCATCTTGTTTATAATGAAGTGTACTATAGACTGATTCAGTTCAGGTCAGTCGCTCAGTTGTGCCTGACTCTTTGCGACCCCATGAACTGCAGCACACCAGGCCTCCCTGTCCATCACCAACTCCTGGACTTCACTCAAACCCATGTCCATTGAGTAGGTGATGCCATCCAACCATCTCATCCTCTGTTGTCCCCTTCTCCTCCTGCCCTCAATCTTTCCCAGCATCAGGGTCTTTTCAAATGAGTCAGTTCTTTGCATCAGGTGGCCAAAGTATTACCAGACTCTTAAAGGAAATAGTGTACAGAAGTCAAGTACCTCCTCTGTTTTTATTCTCTTCTTTTCCAGTATGCTATGCTAAAATATAGCTTATTAGCCAAGTTTCCCAAAGCCCAACAGAGAGCATACAAAGAGCCCCTATCCTTTCCATTTCTTCACAAAAACTCTCACAAGGTTGACCAAGGAATCCCAAAAGTCCTTGAATTTTGAATAATGAAAAAGTATACCCAGACTGAAATGGAGGAAAGAGTCATGTCGTTCTAAAATTAAGAAGTAAAGGAAAATAAGATGGTGTGGCTGCTTCCTCACGGCCCCATTTAGCTACTTTCACACTTTAAATGAACCATCTCTCTTGACTAAATACATGGTTGAAAGAGCATAACTCCTCACTTCAGCTTAGAAACAGAACGTTCTCTCACAGTGGGTTTATGTTATATAACTGGTTTGAGACGGAAAATAAAATTGTTGTGAAGCCATTAAAACAAACAGTTAAAATGGCAGCAGATGGCACCAGCCGTGAAGGCAGCGGCCATTCCTGCAAAGGAAGGAAAAGCCTTGAGGACAACTTCAACTTATTTTGGTCCACATTTCAGAGTAAAGGGATGCCTATATTCTGCAGAGTTAACAAGTGGGTCTAATCAGCAAGAGCTCTGTCCAGAGCCTACTTCCTGTTCTCAGGTGTAAACACAGAGGAGAAAAGGAAAATGTGTTTATCTTTTCTAAGGACAGGGTTTCACTCTTGTGTCTATTTACGCGAAAAGCATCTATTAAACATTTTTCTCTTGCCAGTGTATAATGAGATCCTGAGCTCAGTGTCTGGAAAAGTCTAGGTTTTAAAACGAAGGAGACCTGCATCCAAACTCCGTTTTACCACTTACCAATCATAATACTTGCCTATGTTAACTTTGCTCAGTTTCAGCCTTCTCCTCTACAATATAAAGATGACAATAATAATAATAATACTCTCAGGATGACTGTGTTATAAATAATGAATCCGAATCAAGGCAGAATTGATGGCATTATCAAAATGACAACCACTTGCTCAGTTTCAATCATCAATCAGCAGAGATGAAGGATGAGAGGATGTGGAGAAAAGAACATCAAAAAAATCAAAGTGGGCTTTTATTCTCTTAACATTGCACAAGTAAATGAGAATATGCAATCCATGGGGTCGCAAAAAGTCAGACGCGACTAGGCAACTGAACTAAAACAACGCTAAATTTAAAAAGCGAATAACTTAGACTAGGTTTTCTATTTTTAATAATGTCATTGTTCATTTTAGTGCATTATTTTAGTGATGTGCCCTTTACGAGAAGCTGAGAGGCCCATCTCCATGGGAACAAGGGTGAAAAACTTGAAGACATTGTCTTCTTACAGTGCATTCAATTGAGAATCATTTAAAATGGCATTATTATAAAAAATTTGATTGATCGCTTAATCGTGTATTATATTCTCCTAAATACTACTAATATATGGAGAGAATTACTATGGTAACATACCTTGATCTTTCTCTCAAAGAATTTCCAGTAAAATTCACTAAACATTAAAAAAAAACCCTTCACTTATGATTCACACTTCTTCCCTCCTTCAAGATTCTCAATACCCAGGAAGAAGGCAAGACTTAGGTGTATTTTCCTTATGCTACACAAGTATTTAGCTGAGTCACAGAGATCAAAGAACAGCCCAGACAAACACTACTTCAGGATGGCTTTTTGACAATGCGTTTTCATCCAGATAGTGGCAGTCCATATGAAATGTGTCCGGAAAGACCACAGAAAGGTAAAGTCTTCGGTTTCCCAGATTACGAGCACTCTCAGCCGTCATATTACTGAGGACACTAATTCTGCAAATACCGATCTCTAGATCATTTCTCTGCCAAGGAAAATACTTTTTTCTGCACCTGAGTTAAATGGAGAACTGTCTCACCAAAAAAAGAAAAAAAAATGGATGAAGCATATCATTCATCTTTAGCTGTCACTCACAACTTTATGAATACATTTGTGGCAATGTGTTTATTTATTTTTCTTGATATCATGTAAATGTTGTGTTTTGAGATTTTTTTTCTCTAGGTTTAGCTTGGAGATCAAATCAGGAACAGGAGTAGAACCGTCCTGATCCCTTATCCTGCCACAGGAGAGGTATCACTTTAAGCCTTGAATAATCTCTAATTCTTTAAAGTAAATGAACTCATCAGTGTGCTTGTCTAGTGACTCAACAATGCCCTGTGGAACCAGATAGCAGACAAGGATGCTGGATTATAGAGAGAAGACCATGGCCTAAGCCACATAATGTCATGAATGTTATATAAATTAAAATTTGGCTATAATCTTATATCTTACTCTTCACAATTGGGTTTGGAAAGAAAAATGAGGTCTTTGATGCTAATGTGAAATAAGTACTCTCATAATAATTTAGATGCCTTCACAGGGCTCCCTGCTCTGGGGAACTTTTCTCTGGATTATTTTATCTGCACGAAAAGGGTTCAGAACCATGCTTCTGCCAAAGTTAGTGACCTGGAGAAGCAGCTGTAGTCCCTGGCAGGATATCGCGGGGCAAGCCCAAAGGGGTTGATAAAACACAGGCAGGATATAACCTCAGGGTGTTTCACAGTAGACTGGTGTTTTCAGTGAAATAAAATAGCACAATGAAATAAAACAAGTTAAACAGGTTAAAAATAAAGTCACGTGGTAACATAATAGCTTGGGTTTCCAGAACTTATGAAGTCAAGTCAAGATGGTAAGAGAAAGCAGAGGGAGCACTCACTCCCAAGCTGGAGTTCGTGAGGACAAAGATGCTCACCAATGGTACCACCTTTCCCCCTGTCTCCAGCCTCTCATCCAGGGATCTGGCTCCGCCTCTGCTGGGTGCCCTACCCCCCTTATTAAGCCCTCTCTGCTTGTTCTTTCAAAGTGATGCCAAGTAACCAACTATTGATTTTATATATAAATGGAGGAATGAATGAGTGATAATGGTGCGATGAAGCACTGGTTCAGTGTCTTATCATTCCTTTCAGAAGAACATAGATATTTAAACAATCACTTGAAGTCATATCCACACAAAAACCTGTGTGTGGATATATAGTAACTACATTCATAACTTCAAAAACCTGGAAGCCACTACGATGTCCTTCAGAAGGCAAGTGGGTACATAAATTGTGAAAGATCCAGCAATGGAATTTTATCCAGTGCTAAAAGTAAATGAGCTATCAAGCCATGAAAAGACATGGACGAATCTTAAATGTATATCATTGAGAGAAAGAAAGAAGACTAAGAGCTGAAGAATTGATGCTTTTGAACCATGGTGTTGGAGAAGAGTCTAGAGAGTCCCTTGGACTGCAAGGAGATCCAACCAGCAGATCCTAAAGGAAATCAGTCCTGAATATTCATTGGAAGGACTGATGCTGAAACTGAAGCTCCAATACTTTGGCCATCTGATGAGAAGAGCCGACTTGTTAGAAAAGACCAGGATGCTGGGAAAGATTGAGGGCAGGAAAAATAAGGGGATGACAGAGGCTGAGATGGTTGGATGGCATCCTCGACTCAAGGGGCATGAGTTTGAGTAGGCTCTGGGAATTGGTGATGGACAGGGAAGCCTGGCATGCTGCAGCCCATGGGGTCAGTCACAAAGAGGCAGACACAGCTGAACAACTGAACAACAACAATAAAGTGAGAGAAATCAAACTGAAAAGGCTACATGCTATTTGATTCTAACTGCAGGTCATGCTGGAAAAGACAAAACTAAGGAGACAGTGAAAAGATCAGTGGTTGCCAGGGGCTGGAGAAGAAGGGATGAATAAACAGAGAACAGAGGGTCTTCAGGGCAGTGAAAGTACTCTCTGCGATACCATAATGATGCATACATGTCATCACACATTTCTCCGTAGCTACGGAATGCATAGCACCAGGTGTGAACCCTAATGCAAGCTGTGACTTTGGGTGATTGTGATGCATCCATGTGGGTTCAGCTGTAACTAACGAACTACTATGGTGGGGAATGTTGATAACCCGGGAGGTTATGCATGTGTGGAGGCAGGGGGTGTATGGGAAATCTCTGTACTTTCAGCTGAATTTTGCTGTAAAACATATATTCTTCACATGTGCAAGCTCAGTTGCTCGGTCATGTCTGACTCTTGGTGGCCCCATGGACTGTAGTCAGCCAGGCTCTTGCCAGTCTCCTCTGCCCAGTAGAATTCTCCAGGCGGGAATGCTTGGGTGGGGTACCACTGCCTACTCGAGGGCATCCTCCTGACCCAAGAATCGAACTTGCATCTCATCTCCTGCACTGACAGGCAGATTCTTTTCCAAAGCATCTTCTGAGAAAACATAAATTCTTCATAAAAACTTTAAAAATCATAAACAGGGAGAAGAAGGAAGAAGAGGAAAGTGGGAAGAAAGAGAAGACAAAATTAAAACCACAACAGTCTTTCATATTGGAATTTCCTCCTTAGGTGTGCTAAACTTTATTTTTTAAAAAATTGAATAACCACAAGGGTTACTGACAAAGCCATTAGAAACAAATCTCAAGAACAAAGAGACTTCAGGAAATATTACTGACTACAGGAATAACAGTTTTTCTAAGGGTCATCTTCTGGGGAAGGAAACACTCTCGGATGGCATTTTAAGTTTCGGTCACAAATTCTGAGAGATTCACAACCTATCTGCTGTCCTGCTAAGGGGTCCCTTGAAATTTTCCACTGAAGCATGAATTTATAAACAAATAGTCTCTTAAACTGAAAGGAATTATGCCTTCTTGAGTTACAAAACCCATCAAGTGCATGATTTGACAGCTGATATGCACTAAAGCAATTTCTTAGACTTAGCCAACGTCCCTCCTAATCACACTGCATAAAACACAATAAGTATCAAAAATTTATTTTTTATGTCTCTTTGTTTCATAGCCCCCTACCACATACCAGGCACTGTCATTTATGCCATTTCATTGAATATTTTGTCCCTAGAACAACTGTGTGAGGTCAAGATGAGACCAGACTTGTTTGGAGCCTAACAGCTTAATCAGGTTTCAAGAAGAGGTGGTCTCCTAACAGCAAGGGCACAGAGAAAGACCAATAACTAAGATCAATGTATCAGGTACTTTCAATGTCCTAATGAATTTGGTCTCCACAACAATTTTATTAAGCCTCTATAAAAGCTACTTTGTAAACGTGAAGAACACGTGGCCCGGTAGTGAAGACAGGTTCAGTCGCTAAGTCCCGTCTGACTCTTTGCCACCCCTCCAGCTGTAGCACACCATGGGGTTAAGAAATGTATCTAAATCTAGCTGGTGGAAACAGGATTCAAACTCCCTGAATCACTGCACATCTGGCCTAAACACACGCTGTGAGAGGAGGAGAACACATTCAACTGTGAACAGTTAAATACACCGTGGGGAATCTCAAAACTCCTTATTTCTTCTCTGATTTTTTGGACATAGATTTTTTTTCTATATTCAGTTTATTATGGAATAGCTATCTCTACCTGACCATCAGTGCTTAAACGGCACCAAATTATTAATTTAAAACATTTAAAATTAAGTTTACATATATGAATAAAGTAACGTTAGTTGCCAAAAGCAACTTTTAGTTAATTTTTTAAATGAGACATTTCTTTCCACCAGTTTAACAACTCAGTAACACTTAGTGTAGTCATGACATGTATGCGTTGAGCAGAACCAAGTCTCATTGCAATAGCATGTGTAAAAATCTGCAAGTCCTAGAGGACAGTGCGCTTTGTAGCAATGGAGTGCGGTCAGAAAAGAGTGCGGCTGTCACAGGCAGGGGCAAGGCAAGCTCTTTGTAAACATGTTTTGTGGGCTGGGAAGTGCTGGGTTCTACTCCAAATGCCTGGAGCTGTGCCCCGTCCATACACCACATTCTCCTCCAAGCATGAGTTAAGGTTTATAAAATGGGGACCACAGGGTCACAAAGGGCTGTTCAGGGAACAAAATCCAACATGTATTCAAAGGCACTTGGAAAACCATAATATGCAACTAAAATGTAAAATACTGGTGTAAGTATTAAGTTGGTCTCTGGCAATGTTATCAGCATTATTCTAGTGTTTTGTCCCTGGATACGATATGCAGACCGATTATCACAGATTTTTATGCACTCACCAATCCTGGATACAATATATGTCCAAACGCAAACTTCCTGTGGGGTAGTTTTGTTTTTTTTTTTTTTAATGGTATTTTGAGGTGGTATTAAACCCATGTGCAAGTGGGTGGTGTGATAAGAGAACCATCACCTACTTCTGTGCTATTTTCCAAAGAACCTGAAGCAGAATTCTTTAACAAAATTAAAAGTTCAATGCGTGCTGTTACCTGAATGTAAACAAATTTGACTAAGACGCACAATTTGCATTTGCTCCCCAGTAGACTCTGAAAATAATTTTAGTTGAAGTTTATTTTTCCAATTTCAATAGCAATCTCAGCAAGCAATGTGCTGTCTTTTCAAAAATACCCACTAAAACAAATGGAAATATTCTCTCATATTTGTTACCTCACTAGTTCTCAAAGCCAAGTTGTTGAAATATAGAACTATTAGTCTCTCATTCCAAACCTCCCTTTGGAAGGGAGTTATCTGGATTTGGGTATAAATAACATGTTTTCTCAATAAAAGAAAATAAAATCCATTGTTGTCATGAAACACAACCAGCACTCGAGTGACCGATATAAGTAAAAGCATAATTTGAAGTATTTTAAGTGAATTATTAATCATGAAAATTATCCTATGAAGTATTCAATTTTAATCTATATAGTTTTCATTTCACAACTGAGAAAAATTGAAACGGAAGAAGGTAAGGAAAACTCTCAATTCTCTCCATATCTTAATGTTTATCACTGTCTCTAAAATACAGAACTTTTAGCTAGCTTGCTATTGGAATACTATGAAAAGGTTTCAACATTTTAACACAATGAAAAACGTACATTTTAAAATTAGCAAAATTGAAAAGGCCACCTAGGAGAAATAGGGAGCAATGTGGTAAACTGAGATTAGTTAATTGCTTACAGATTATTTTGCTAGGAGTTTTCATTGTTGGATCAAAATCTATACAAATCCATAGGATTAAATATAGCATGACCTGCCTGGCACAGCCTTTGAAGCCAGATAACAGTGAATACTATTTTCAAATATGGTAGCTCTTTTAAACTGTGGTACATCTGAATCATCTGTGGGATTGACAGGATTACAGACTCCCAGGTGACATTCTGGATTTGCTTAATCAACATCTCCAAGTGTGGGGCTTGAACGTGTACATTTTACAAATAACCACAGTGAGTTTCATGCTCAAAGTGGAAATGAGGAAATTTTTACCACACTTAAAACGCTTCCTTATGTATCGATCCATAAAAACACAACCAATAAAAGAGCACAATGCTAAGAAAATGACTCAGCAAAGACCTTTGGCAAGGCATTCGTACAATATGCTCAGCCTGGGCAGGGCTCACCTGACACGGGGAAGGCAGTGCAAGAAGACGGCCAGCGGGTCAGACCCTCTGCTCACATCCTAGCCCTCTCAGGTCTTCATCTTGAGGCCAAGTGAATCAGAGGGCACCCAACCTTCTTCAAGAGGACATCTGAGCAACTGCTGTCCTGCCACCCAGCCCCTCCTAGAGGAGACCAGTCCTGGGTGTTCACTGGAAGGACTGATGCTGAAGCTCCAGTACTTTGGCCCCCTGATGCCAAGAGCTCACTCTTCTGAAAAGACCCTGATGCTGGGGAAGATTGAGGGCAGGAGGAGAAGGGGACGACAGAGGATGGATGGTTGGTTGGCATCACTGACTCAATGGACATGAGTTTGACTAAGCTCCAGGAGCTGGTGATGGAGAAGGAAGCCTGGTGTGCTGCAGTCCATGGGATTGAAAAGAGTCGGACACAACTGAGTGACTGAACTGAACTGAAACGCCACCGAGTAGGGTTTATGAGTCATTTCCGCCGCTCTATGAACCTGAAGCATCCGGTTCTGCCGACCCTCACTCCAGGCATGAGCACAGCTTCCCACGTGCCTAATCATCTGCTTTCCTCTACTGGCCAAGACTTCGAGAAAATGGTTGGGTGGCATCACTGACTCAATGGACATGAGTTTGACTAAGCTCCAGGAGCTGGTGATGGAGAAGGAAGCCTGGTGTGCTGCAGTCCATGGGATTGAAAAGAGTCGGACACAACTGAGTGACTGAACTGAACTGAAACGCCACCGAGTAGGGTTTATGAGTCATTTCCGCCGCTCTATGAACCTGAAGCATCCGGTTCTGCCGACCCTCACTCCAGGCATGAGCACAGCTTCCCACGTGCCTAATCATCTGCTTTCCTCTACTGGCCAAGACTTCGAGAACCAGGTTCCATTCCCTGGAGTCCTCCATGCCATCTGTGTGTGTGCCTTCCCTGAGTCCCAGGACAGATAAACACCCCACTTTCTCCTGATGACCCGAGTCTCTCTTGGAGAAGTTATAAGCTGCTTAAATTCTCATAAGTATTAAGTGATGGAGCAGGTATTCAAATTCAGATCTGTGATTCTAAAGGTCATACTCTTTCTACTTCACAGCATACTGATTAAATATTTCTCTCAAGAATGAGGTGTTTTAAGCAAGCCTGTGACAGGCGCTGGCTCCTAGGACATTCATAATTAAATTTTCTCTGCGTTGTCCTTTGACAGCAGATAGGCTCTTTGGTTTATTTACCTAAGAACTGAAACACTTTAAATGTCAGAGCCTGGGGCAGCAGAACTGTCTTGCTATTGGAGGATAAGAGCTGAACTTGTATTCTCACCCACAAAGACAGTCATCCCATTTCAGCACAGGTGTGAACAATGCAGCTCTCTTCAATTTAGTTGAATCAAGAGAGAAAAGTCAAGTACTTCAGTTCAGCTCAGTTGCTCAGTCGTGCCCAATTCTTTGCGACCCCATGGACAGCAGCATGGGTCAGCCCATGCTTGGTCAGTCAAGTACTGGCTTGCATCCAAACAAAAGCAGGAGAGGCTGCATTATATAAAGAAACATTTAGGAAAAACATAACACTTGATCTTCTGAAGAACTTAGAGACAGTGTCATCTGATGATGGTGATGTTGGTGATGATAGTGTAAACAAAGTGGTGCCATAGATGTGGGCACACTCAGCTGTGTCTGACTCTTTGTGACCCCATGGACTGCAGCCCACCAGGTTCATCTGTTCATGGGATTTTCTAAGCGAGAATATCGGATTGGGTAGCCATTTCCTTCTCCAGGGAACTTCCTGACCCAGGGATCGAACCTGCTAGTGGTGTAATAGTGTTTCCAGAAAGGGGAGGAATCAGGAGGAAGTGTGGCGTGAATGGCCTTGCTGGAGGTGGGGTGTAGAAACAGGTACCGATATGGCTAGATTTGTATATTTTGTAGTGAAAAGTTGAGGGCATTTTATTTTATTTTCTTAATTTTCTCTGAGAATAAGGAGCGTATGACAGAAAGTAGCAGAAAGGTCAGGTATTTCAAGAGTAGAAAAGGAAGATGACTAGAGAAAAAGATCAGGACCTGGGGAAGTGCTGAGGGCATAATAGAGGTGAAAGTTAAAGTCGCTCAGTTGTGTCCGACTCTTTGTGACCCATGACTATACAATCCATGGAATTCTCCAGGCCAGAATAATCTGGAGTGAGTAGCCTTTCCCTTCTCCAGGGGAATCTTTCCAACCCAGGGATCAAACTCAGGTCTCCCACACTGCCGGCAGATTCTTTACCAGCTGAGCCACAAGGGAAGCTCATAATAGAGGTAAGTCACGGTGAATTATGTTTCCCTAGTGTTCATAGCTTCCTCTAGTAGAATTAGCAACTCGAGTGCAGGAACACTTAATAAGGATATTTGGGGAACTCCAGAGTTGGAGCTTGGCCTGACAAGAAAAGGGGGTTCTCAAAGTCAAGTGAGTTTAGGACGTGGGCATAAGGTTCAGTGAGAGGGTGCACAGGAGGAAAATGGGAAATTGACACGTCCAAGAACACAGGGGCTTCCCCGGTAGCTCAGTGGTAAAGAGGAGACAGAGCAGGAGCTGCAGACGACCGAGGTTTGGCCCTGGGTCGGGAAGATCCCCGGAGGAGGAAATGGCACCCCACTCCAGGATTCTTGCCTGGAGAATCCCATGGACAGAAGAGCTTGGTGGGCTACAGTCTCCATAGGGTTGCAAAGAATCAGACATGACTGGGCACACACACACCCATGAACACAGGGGTTCAAACAAAGCTGAAGAACGGTCCCAGTGGGAGGAGACAGACAAAAGCTGGAGGGAGAGTATTAGGGTCAGAACACATGATATTTACACGAGTGGTTTGGAAATAAACACTTCTCAATGATCACAACGCTTAGGGTATGACCCTTGGGTGTGTGTGTGGCTTAAGTTGAGTGGAGAAAGATGCTGGAAATGAGGGAATCAAACAGTCAATGGCCCAGGAGGATGGCTTTGACATCATTAAAGATGAAACAAGGTTTAGAGCTGAGAAAGACTGCTAGCTGGGTGCCAAAGTCTTGGATAAGTGAAGGCTGAAAATAGTCTGTAGGTCTGAAAATAGGAAGGGAACGCAGTGATGCACCTAAATAGCAACATCCTTGAAGGAGCAGAAGTTTTTAAAAAGAGGATAAACAGTAATGGTCCGATGGCAGGGGCGTTCAAGTTGAATATCGACTCACCTTGTGAGTCTGAGGAAATGCGATGAGGGAGAAAGAGACCCTGGAGAGACCTGCACAGCATTTCTAAAGCCTCTCCTTTCCCAACTCAGGCTTATATGAGTAGCCCTTTCCTATTTCTCTCTCAGCAGCAGTCCTGAATCACAAAACAGGGATGCCAAAAATCCCGTCAGTCTGATGCTAAGGGAAGGACAATCAGCAGAATAGATGCAAAATCGGTTTGCCCTGGACCACGCATAGAAAACTGTTGATCCATTAAATTCAAGAGGTATTTACCAGGAAATTACTTTGACTAAGAATCCACAGATGAGACAGTTCTTATTAGCTGCTAGAAATGCCAAACTGCTTCCCAGAGCCAACATCCTCAGGGCCTAACGAATTCATCTGCGACAGGAGGCAGTGTTTTTTCTCACATCCCACAGGGAGGGGCCGGGAGCGGTGACTCCTAACTTTCGATTTTCTATTAACTGCCAGGCCTTGAGCAACCTCTTACATTTCTCGAACCCCAGACTCCTCACCTACAAAATGACTGACGATGGACTAGACAATAACAAGTGACCTTTTCCACTCCGAGGAACAAAGACACCATCCGTGATTTACTGGGATTTCTGAGACAGACCAGCCCTGTCTATTTGATTTCCATCTTGGCAACTACCCTCCCCAAATTCCATCCTACTTCAGGGTCCCTTCCCATAAACATTCAGGGTCCCCCTGGGTGGGGCCTGCCTCACTTAGCGATCTTGCTGCACCATCAAATAGAGCTTGCTTCGTATTACAGAGGGAACCTCCTCTATTATTTAGGGGACACGGAGGGTGGCCTCTCCTGGAATTCTAAAAACTGAGAAACAACCACCACAGCTCTCTAGTGCCAGAAATAACTGAAAAAAAAATAGCAGAGAAAAGGGAGGGATGTAAGAATGACTGGGGCTTTTTCTAATAAGCCTTTTTAAAAAGCCCACAAAGATAGGTGGTCTCTTCAGATCCAGCACAAGAAGCCCCTCCAAAATGAGATGAGGAATTAACCTCACCCAAACAGACAGTAATATCAACCTCTCTTTTTTGTTATTTTTTTTTTTTTGACCCTGCCCCTCCCCACTACTCCATCTGCTCAGAGGAACCAAACCTTCCTGGACTGGCATGAAGATTGCCAGAGAATTAAAAATAAATGGGAAGGAACTTGGAGAAGATAAATAGATGCCACAGCCTCAGATAGCCAGTAATACTGTCCTGACTTGGTTTAGTATCCAAACAAAAGCCAAGAGGTCTTTCATTTAATGTATTTTAAGTGCTACAAAAGGCTAAGAAGTCGATCACGCTAAAATAATACTCCTATAAAATATATGTTAAGTTCCATTTTTAATCAGAAAAAAGGGGAAATCTTTGGATAAAGATTTGCATGTCATTTTTGGATGCTATATTAAGGCTCCATACCACTTTTCACAATGTACACTCAAAATTATCTGTTTCCATCATCACAGTATTTAAGCAAATTTCTCTATTAACAAATTAGAACACAGCTTCATCTTGTGTAAAGCCCTACGCTGGGCTCCCTGGTGAATAAGAAAGAGCACAAAGCAGAACGTCTGATCTAAAGTGATTGACAGTCTAGTAGGGAAACTGTGTTTATGTAGTAAAATGTTTTCAAACACATACAGGTATTTATTTATTCCTACACAAAACAAGTCACAGATTGACATCACCAGATAATGCTTAACTGATGGGTGGACAACTACCCATAAAAGCAAGAGTGATATTTCAGAGATGGGATAGCTTAAAGTGGCGGGAAAAGTTTTTAGAGAAAGATTTTAAATAATTATACCAACTAACTATTCGTCTTTTTACCTTAGTAGTCACTATGTGAAGAATGAGTCCTTTCTATCTGGCAGGCACTTTTAATGTACTATGAACGTATTAACTACACAAAACAAGTCACAGATTGACATCACCAGATAATGCTTAACTGATGGGTGGACAACTACCCATAAAAGCAAGAGTGATATTTCAGAGATGGGATAGCTTAAAGTGGCGGGAAAAGTTTTTAGAGAAAGATTTTAAATAATTATACCAACTAACTATTCGTCTTTTTACCTTAGTAGTCACTATGTGAAGAATGAGTCCTTTCTATCTGGCAGGCACTTTTAATGTACTAGTGAACGTATTAGGCTTCCCTGGTGGCTCAGAGGTTAAAGCGTCTGTCTCCAATGCGGGAGACCCAGGTTCGATCCCTGGGTCGGGAAGATCCCCTGGAGAAGGAAATGGCAATCCACTCCAGTATTCTTGCCTGGAGAATCCCATGGACAGAAAAGCCTAGTAGGTTACAGTCCACGGGGTCGCAAAGAGTCAGACACAACTCAGTGACTTCACCTCAGTGAACGTAATAATCCTTCCACTGCACTGTGCCAATAACCTAGCTTCTAATAATGGGAAGGAAAAAACCATCAATAAACCATCCGTGTGTTTAATGTTCAGTTCAGGGTTTATCTTTGCCCCTCTACCCTCATCTATGCCCAAGTCAAGACTGGACCTAAAGTCAGACTTTCAAATAAGAACAATTGATAAACCAACTTCCTAATTAGGAAGAATTCACTGAACTTGAGAACTAAAAAGAATACACAAATATATACATATATATATTACTCCTTAGAAGAAAAGTTATGACCAACCCAGACAACATATTAAAAAGCAGAGACATTACTTTGCCAACAAGGGTCCATCTAGTCAAGGCTATGGTTTTCCCTGTAGTCATGTATGAATGTGAGAGTTAGACTATAAAGAAAGCTAAGTGCCAAACAATTGATGCTTTTGAACTGTGGTGTTGGAGAAGACTCTTGAGAGTCCCTTGGACTGCAAGGAGATCCAACCAGTCCATCCTAAAGATCAGTGGTGGGTGTTCATTGGAAGGACTGATGTTGAAGCTCAAACTCCAATAATTTGGCCCCACCTGATGTGAAGAGCTGGATCATTAGAAAAGACATTGATGCTGGGAAAGGTTGAGGGCAGGAGGAGAAGGGGACAACAGAGGATATGGTTGGATGGTATCACCGACTTAATGGACATGAGTTTGAATAAACTCCGGGAGTTGGTGATGGACAGGGAGGCCTGGCATGCTGCAGTCCTTGGGGCTGCAAAGAGTCAGACATGACTGAGCAACTGAAATGAACTGAACTGAGTATACACACAAAAGCACACACAAGTATAAAATAGCGTAAGTATGACACATTTATGATGGTCATTATAGTTCAGCAGAGGAATAGTTTTGCTCTTTCACACTTTAAATCACGAATACTCCTCTTCTTTCAGAAAGAGTAAAAATTAAAGCAGGCAAAAAGGAGATATTTAATCAAATTTCCTCTAATATTTGTCTGTTAACACCTTAAATAGCTGACAAGAAAGATAATTCTAATGATAATTTCTTTTTTAAATGAGAGCATTTTTTTTTAAGATTTGGTTTCGATGTGGACCAATTTTAAGTCTTAACTGAATTTGTTACAATATTGCTTCTGCTCTGTGTTCTGATGTTTTGGCGGTGAGGCATGCAGGATCTTCACTCCCTGATATCAGGCACGCAGGGACTGAACCTGCATCCACAACACTTAACCACTGGACAACAGGGGAAGCTCCTCATGATGCTTTAAACACTCAGCATTTTGTAAGGATGGCAGCTATTTGAAATCCCTCAAGTTTTCCCATGGTATGCACACAAACAAGAAAAGCAAAAAAAAAAAAAAAAAGTTGGGGGGGGAGAAAACGGCAGGTGTGTTTTCCTAAATTTGTGAAAAATGCCAACTCTCTTATAAAAGTTTAGAAACATTTTGCATATGGCTATCTTGTTTATTAAACCACCCAGCCTGTGCTTGACTTAGTATAATCCGATTTGCCAACTATACCCTTTAAGATTAAGAAGAGTCCAGATGTAAATAGATAATTGGAATTCAGGGGTGTGTGTGTGCATGTGTGCGTGTGTATCTGACTTAAGCTATCGGTCATCACCCTCAAAATTTACATGCGTTTATTATAGGTCAGGCTATTGATATTTCTATTGCAAACATCTCACAATGATTTTCATTTTTGGGTCCCTAAGGTAACAATCTCAGGCACATTTTTGCTTTCAGTGGAGAACCCTAACAGAAGCAGTTCTGTTCTCTGATTATTCGTCACCCATTATTTGCAAAATAACACGCAGGGTTTTGATTTGGTATCAGCTGACTCCAGGCACACCCAAACTTCCCTCCTCCCTATTCTCGAAGGCACAGCACAGCTCTGCCACCTGTCACTATTAAATCATCCCCCAAAGAGAAAGGAAGACAAAGAAAAGGGAGGAAGAAAACTGAAGTGTGTCTTCCCAAAGGCAGCTGCACCGATGCCTTTTCTGTCTTCCTGCTCAAGCATTTATGAAATGCTTACTATGTAAAAGCACATGCTACATGTGCTGAGGACGCAGAAGATTAACCACTGCGCTGGCCCTTGAGTCTTCACCGCGGCTTTCTTTGTTTCCATTTTAAAGCTTTAAATAACAGAGGCCCTTCTGCTTTCAGAATACATGAAAACTGAAGGATGAGAAATTCGAAAGTATAAATAAATTTCACCCAGCGCATCACCGAATGCTTCCACCCCGACCATTAGTTCTGCACCCAGTATCCCGGGCTTTGTGAGTCTCCCACTTCTCATGGCTGGCTCTGGGTTTTGCAAAACAGGAAGAAGCTGTCTCCACCCGCAGGGGAAGAAGCACTCAGCTGGAGATAAGGCTCACAGAACACACTCCCCACACACATGAAAAATCCACAGCTCATCAGTGCAGAAATCAAACACGCCTGATTTATATACAAACAATGGTGACACGACTGTCAGTACACGTGGCGACTTCACCGGCTTGGGAAATTATCCAGAAATCAGCTAACAAGCCCTCCGAAGAGGAGGGCAGAAGAGGACGGCTGCCTGCCACGTGTGTCTTTCTTCAAAGTCAAGTGCCCAGATCTATCTGGAGCAGATGTTCTGAGGTCTGAAAAAGGCTGATTTGGCGAATTCACTGCTATTATGCATAATATCAGACTCTTTCCTTTTATAATAGTATAACTTAGAATGCTAATCTCCATCTCATCCTCATTAAGCAAATACCGTATCTACAAACTGCCCCTCTGCCCGTGTTCAATCCTTTGGGGATTAAATTGGTGAAGAGACACAAGGATTCATTCTGAGGTCTGATAGAGCTCAGTTGATTCCAGCACTGTCTGGATCCAGCAGATAAAGAGCTTTGTTACTACATTGTAAAAAGCTCTGAAGTGTAGGAAGAGGCAGTTAGTTTAAAACATTCTTCCCTCATCCCATCTTAGATCACTGTGAATGTCTGGGGAAAAAGAGACTCTCTGTTTTATTCATTCTGCAAAGTGAAGAAGAAACAATGCAAAAAGCAGGAAATTTTATTTACTCATCAAATAGTTACATGCCGTTTTATCTTGTGCTAGATTTAATCAAGTAAACAAAATGTCTTGAAGTAAATGCTTTGAGAAATGAAGTGACGAGCCACTGTAACACTGTGTACCTCGACTGACATGCGTCATGTCGTTACAAACACCCAAAGCTCAAGCCAATTAAACTAGATCATGAATGCCTATTGTAGCTCTTCAGTTTACGATTTTAAAGAACCTAAGCCAGAGTAGAAAGCTGTAGAGATATTTGACTTAGATATTTTTACCAGAGAAAAAACTGAAAATCTTTGGAAAGGTATCCTTGATGAAACAAAATTATTGTTTTCTCTTTACTCCCGTCGTTTATCCATAGAGGACAAAATCAAAACAGAAGCAGAACTAACATGTTCTCTGGGAATCAGGACAACTATTTAACACTGACGAGGATTATTCAGTTCTTTAGATTATTTACCACATATTAAGTCTCCATTATGTCTTAGGTTCAATGATAAACACTAGAAATATAGAAGTAAGCAGAAGGGAAATGAATCTCCTGTCTTCATAGAACTTATGATCTTGTGTGGGAGGGAGGAAGTGAGTGAGTTACTAAGCACACACATTATGAATGCTCCATGTTGGAGGGTGAAAAAGAGGTATTACGTGTCAAGTACACATTATAAACCTCAGGAATAGTAGGTCAACTACATGGGAGATTTCTATCCATACCACCATTATTTATGGAGCCCCCAAAATCCCTATGAAAAATAACATAATTTAATAAAAGGAATATATTTTTGTCTATAGATCTGTTTCCAGAAAAACTTTTTAGAAGCCAAGAAGAAAAAAATAGACATCTTGACTCTGTAAAGTCTACTGGAAGATAAAAATTAATGGGAGTATCAAATCACTAGGCCCCGGGTTGAGGAGACCAGGATCTGGGGAGGACAGGCCACACACATGGTTTCAGAAATGCAGCAAGGAGATCAAGGAGATAGACTGTGTAGATATGGTCTTGACCATGATCACTGTCAAATAGCTGAAGCCAACCAATAAATCTTCAACAGCAAGAGCTGTCAAAGCACAGGGAGGCCAGTTAGCTAGGGAAGGTCAGTGGGCGTGAGAGGGGGCTGAATGGGATGTGTTAGGGGGAAATATTAACCTAAACTTTGTGGTTTCAGACAAGCAAGTTCCTTAAGATAGTCTCTGATCCTTTTCTTTGCAAAATATTGAATGAGAAGGAAGTCCAAAAGTGAGAGAATATATGTATGCAAACAGATGATGCTGTTTTCCAGTAGTCATGTACAGATATGAGAGCTGGACAATAAAGAAGGCTGAGCAATGAAGAAATGATGCTTTCAAACTGTGGTGCTGGAGAAGACTCTCGAGAGTCCCTTGGACTGCAAGGAGATCCAACCAGTCCATCCTAAAGGAAACCAACCCTGAATATTCATTGGAAGGAATGATGCTGAAACTGAAGCTCTAATACATTGGCCACCTGATGCAAAGAGCCGACTCCTTGGAAAAGACCCTGATGCTGGGAAAAATGGAAGGTAGGAAGAGAAGAGGACGACAGAGGATGAGATGGTCAGATGGCATCACCAACTCAGTGGACATGAGTTTGAGTGAACTCGAGGAGATAGTGATGGACAGGGGAGCCTGACATGCTGCAGTCCATGGGGTTGCAAAGAGTCAGACACGACTGAGCAACTGAACAATAATAGCTGATTCACTTTGCTGTACAACAGAAACTAACACAACACTGTAAAAAACTATACTCCAATAAAGATTAAAGAAAAACTGAACGGGAAGAGTCGATTTCAAGGAAACCAACTTTACCAATGACTTTGGTTGACTCCTATCTCACCAATGTCACAGGTCAGTCTGAGACTTGGACAGGACCTTAGAGAAAGCCTGAAGGCAAGGTGCGGGAGCAGGTATAGAATTCCCTCGGGCTCTCTCTCCTAAACAAGAAAAATACTTAGAGTTGTAATGAGTGTAACATAACTTTTCTTCAGGACTCAGAACTCACTGGAGAAGGCAATGGCACCCCACTCCAGGACTCTTGCCTGGAAAATCCCATGGACGGAGGAGCCTGGTGGGCTGCAGTCCATGGGGTCTCTGAGAGCTGGACGCAACTCAGTGACTTCACTTTCACTTTTCACATCCATGCACTGGAGAAGGAAATGGCAACCCACTCCAGTGTTCTTGCCTGGAGAATCCCAGGGACGGTGGAGCCTGGTTGGCTGCCGTCTATGGGGTCTCACAGAGTCGGACACGACTGAAGCAACTTAGCAGCTGTCTCCTATCCATTTCCCTTCCCTCCCAGGCAGTAGCTGTCTTGCCTTTGTAATCATAACTATCCAGGCTCCTGAGGTTATTCTCAATTGAAAATATAAGTGAATTCTCAGTGTGAATTTCAGTGGGCTCACATTGCAATTTCTGATATCACAGGGAAAAATTAAGATCCACATTACACAGAAATGAGCTTGACAATACAATCTCCGTGCGAAGCATGACTTAAGCAAGGGGTGTTTGGCAACAGCTTTATAACATAAGTCAAAATAAAATTGGTTTCCATGCCACCGATACAGTTACATAAAGTCACAAGTAGCAAAAATGTTCTTGCTTTACATTTATGGCTTACCAAGCATTTGTACATTGTTGTATTATATAACTACCCACAAAGAATACATAAGCTGGTTAATTTCTTTCCTTCCATATAGCCATTTACATCTTTTATAACTTGGAGCTTCATTGTGAAAAAGATCCAAGTTTAGAAAGTCTTCTGTAGTGACAGATGAAATTTAAATTGTGCTATATTAGCATGAGATCGGAGAAGGCGATGGCACCCCACTCCTTACTCTTGCCTGGAAAATCCCACGGACGGAGGAGCCTGGTGGGCTGCAGTCCATGTGGTCACTAAGAGTCGGACACGACTGAGTGACTTCCCTTTCACTTTTCACTTTCATGCATTGGAGAAGGAAATGGCAACCCACTCCAGTGTTCTTGCCTGGAGAATCCCAGGGACAGGGGAGCCCGGTGGGCTGCCGTCTCTGGGGTTGCACGGAGTCGGACACGACTGAAGCGACTTAGCAGCAGCAGCAGCAGCATGAGATAGACGTGGATTGCACTTAACGATGTATTATGTGTTAGCCTCTCAGTCGTGTCTGACTCTTTGCGACCCCATGAACTGCAGCCTGCTAGGCTCCCTTGTGCATGGAATTCTCCAGGCAAGAATACTGGAGTGGGTTGCCATTTCCCTCTCCAGGGGATCTTCCCAACCCAGGGATCGAACCTGGTCTCCTACACTGCAGGCAGATTCTTTCCATCTGAGCCCCCAGGGAAGCCCTAGCGATGCATTAAACCTCATTTGTTTCTCACAGAAAGATAAATATCCTTAGGAGATGATCATACTTTAGGCTCAGAAGTGCTAAGTAATTGGCCCACATTTGTGTAGTCAGATCTAGGATTAGAATTTAGATCTGAGTTACTATGAGGCCCATTCAACTCTTTTTATGAAATTAGAAATGCAAATATCTCTCTAGATGAGAGACTGGAAAATCTTTATTTTCTTATTTAACTGAACTTTGGCTACAGCCCATAAGATACAATGAAAGTGTATGTAGGATAGTAAAAAAAAACACAAAAGTCTAACAATATGACCACTCTTTTCGTGGAACTTTGAACAGCTCTGGGTCGCACAGAGTCGACATGACTGAAGTGACTTAGCAGCAGCTGGTCCATTAAAGAGTCTCAAATGACCTTAGTAAATTTATTTCCTTAAGACTGAAAGAGCATACACATACAGCCCATGAAAATAACTATAGCTGAATCTCTGTAAAGAGAACATTTTGTAAAAGAATGAAACGTTAAAGAATCATGAAGACAAGGTTTCTATTCACTTACTAATCAAAGCTTTTTAAGGGTAACTATGAAATTATCATATCTACTTGTACATTCTAAAATCACAAGTCTATTAAGCAGCTTCCTAGAAACAGAATCATGAAAATGATGGGGGCGGGGGGCAGGGCTTGAATTCATACCTTTAATATAGAGGTTATAAACGTGCTACCCTTGATATTCTAAATAAATGATATATGCCTGGCTCCAGACTCCCTGCTCGTCCACAGCTCCATGTTCCCTTCACATCAGCTGCTGCCAGCACAGGACTCTGCCCACTGGAAGCTTCTATTTCTGGTGGAATAAAATGACTGAAGGGCAACTGTCTTCCCCTTCTCCTCATCCCTGCCTGCCAGATGCGATTTGCTTCACTTTATTCAGCCTCTTCTTTCTCCTTTCTTCTAAGGAGGGTCCTGCTTTGTCTGCCTGTTGCCAAGCTCAGTGATGAACAATCAGAAAGAAATAGGAAGGAAAAGAGGATGCTAAGACAGGCCAAAGGCAGAGGACTGAGGGAATTTTACAGGGGGAAGAAAAAAAAAAAAACTTGGAAGAAAGGAGAGAGAGAGCCACAGTACTCGAAGCTAGTGGATGGGAGAGAAAATTAGTAAGACCTTAAGATATTTTGAGAAATGATGGAATTCACTTCCGTCATGCTATTGAGATATTCCAGCAGAGACCCTGAGTTGCTGTGACGCATGGTTTGCTCCACTGTGTCCCTTTACGCTGACACTCTCTAGGTCTGCGCCCTGGGCTTGGCAGTGTGGAAGTGTTGCACAGGTTGGGGGAGAAGCAGAGAGGGATGGGGAGACGCTGCACTAACAGGCTGTCCCAGAGTTGCATTGTCACGGTCCTATCAGGACAGCATCACACAGCGGCAGAGATCCACAACAGAGAGCCCCAGGGCAGATGTCCTCCTCACCCCCTCCTCCCCCTGCCTCTCTCATCAGTCCAGATCTTACTCCCTGTAAGTGTCTTTTAGGAAATCTGCCTGAAACGGAGCAGTGACTGATTGCTCAGAGGCTAACTTTGGTCCAAGACTCTCCAAAAGAATAAACCTAATACAATTTCTTCAACACTCAAGACCTCACTTGACCTCAACTATGTATTTGCTTCCTGGAATTTCCTCATGTGCTAGAAAAATGGTTTGCAATTAAAAAAAAAATAGTTCTTCAGTACTCTACATATAACCCCTAGAAACAGGAACTTCTTTCCATGAAAACTCATGCTGGTTTTCATAGTATCTTCATGATCTTTGTTACTTTTCACTGTCTTTCAAGCACGCTCTGATTTACAGAACATTTTGAATCTTTGAATCGCATCTGATTGTAACAAATCCATGTAAAACCACAAAGTGTGCCAAAGAGAAGCAAGGTCATAGAACAGCGCAAATGAAATAAAATAGTTCTATGATAGGATCAGCATGAAGAAATGACTCGAACAAGAAAAGATTTGGAGGTTCAGGTTGAACTGAATCCTGGGAGAAAGAAGTTCACTATATTTCACAGGGACAGGGGAGCCTGGCAGGCTGCAGTCCAAGGAGTTGCAAAAAGCCAGACACAACCTAACAACTAAACAACAACAATATATAACAGAATAATCGGTTTAACAAGCCCATCCAAATCAATACTTCAGCCGATACACACGCGCGTGCACATGCATACACACTCTTAAAGGTCTTATACACTTATGCTTGTCACCTCAGTGTCACCTTGATTTTTAAAGTCCCTTTCAGGACAAGATCTGAGCTATTTGGACTTACATAGACACTCAAGAAAGGGGAGGAGGGCCTGTAACTAGACTGTATTAGGGTGCAATGTCTATTTAGCAAGAACTCTCACTGGTTCTAAGGTATTTATGTCCCTTTGAAAGTTTGTATGAAGGAATCATTTGGTTTCAGCAAAACCAGATCCTGAATCAACTTGACAACTGTAAATCCATGAACTCGAACCAGCGCTGCCTATCAGCTGGCCTTGCCCCACCCGCTGGGCACGTACTCTCTGGGGAGGTGGTACCTGTATGATACAGGGTGTCAGTATCACCCGTCTACCTGAGAAGCAAAATGCTGCATCTCGGGAGAACAAGCCTAGACCAGCGAGGCTCTTACACCAGAGGAAAAGGCGGGCTTTGTTTTCGCCTTGATTCCAGCAGCTGTGCCTCCCTTCTTTCTGGGATCGATGCACTCTTATCTCTCGCAGCAGGGGAGGAGGTGCTCGTGTAATGAAGCAGTAGGTATAAAAGCTGAGGATGTTAATGCAGAGTCTACAACTCAACATCCCCGGAGACTGTGCCCTCCAGGAGCCCACGACTCCAGGGTCCGACAGTATGAGATGGAGCTGGCCCGTCAGAGCGTGACAAGCCATCACATTACAAGTCCGCTGGAGTCTCCGAAGGAGTGGCGGTGTCTTCTGGTTGCTGGGGAGGAAGCAATGGATGAGAAGGCTCTTAAAGAGTTATAAGCACAGCTGTGAGGCGGGTGATTTGTACAGATGACTCCCTAGTGACGCAGGCTGTGCAGACAAATAGAGGATGCTCATGGCCACGTAAGTCACCGCACCAAGACTTTCTACCTATAAAATAAGGAAAGCATCGCTCTCCCGTTTACCCACCCCCTGACCACAATGAGGGTGGCCCAAGGGATGCACTAGCCTTGAGCACAGATTTTCAAAGCCGTGCCCCCAAATTCAGAATCAGAATAATATTCCAACACAACATATCTAAATAAAAAGCAACACAGAAATATTCATGAAGAAAATATCACATTTTTTCAATTCAAATTGATTCTGTGCTAAATCGCTTCAATCATGTCCAACTCTTTGTGATCCTATGGACTGTAGCCCTCCAGGCTCCTCTGTCCGAGGGAGTCTCCAGGCAAGAACACTGGAGTGGGTTGCCATGTCCTCTCCAGGGGATCGTCCCAACCCAGGGATCGAATCTGGTCTGCATTGGCAGGCGGTTTCTTCACCACTATCGCCACTTGGGAAGTTTCTAAAATATAGGGCTGAGCCTGCTTTTGAACCATACAACTCATGAGCCTTTTTATCGCCCTGCTTTGCTCTTCAGAGAGCTGTTGAGATCATTACATGATGGACACGATGGAAAACTCTACAAAGAAAGGATGTTATTCCCCCTGAGTGCCTGCTAAGATCCACGCATAAACCCACTGGGTTCTTTAGAAACAGGATCCCATTTAATCCTTGTAACTTTCTGAGTTCATCATCATTTTTCCATTGTGCGGATGATGGAAATAAGGTTCTCACAAGTGTCTGGGCCAGGACTTTAGCCCTGGGTGTCTACCTCTGTTTCCTGGGTTCTCGTTACCCCCGTGGTGCTATTATCCATTAAAAATAAAACTTGTTCTCGAACTTTTTTGATGCATTCTAAATACTTGAAGTAATACAAAGAGGCCAGATGGGGCTGTCGGATGCCTGAGTTGAGAGGGAGACAACCGGTTGCTCCTCAAAGAGCCCTATATCCCAGGAGACGACACTGTCAGAAAAATCCACATCAGAAAAATCCAGGTCAGAATCACAGATCAAAGGAGACGGTAGCATGAACTCTGATCTGGACGCAGGAAGAGAAGGTGAGGTGAGTGTATGGCTCCCTTAATTGTGGTTATTTACATCTATGCTTCTCTTTGGCTGAAAGGAGTCTGGACAAAGAAACCAGGTTGCTTTATTTATACGTGAAACTTTCAGGAAATGTCTCCCGTTCCTGCCCCATCTGTCCTGTCTTCAAACACTTTCTAACAACCAGCAGCAACTTGCCGGCTAGGTCTCTCCCAGACTGGTCTTGGGCTCTAGGCTGCATGTGGCTGAAGTGGCCGTCCCAGCCCTGGAGCAGGTGTGAGCACGGATATTCGCCAGGCTGCTGATTTTACAGCCAGTGTTCTCGGAGTCACCGTGCCGGGCCCCCTGGCTGACTGGGGTGGCCAGTAAGCCCAATCACTGCCCCTGGATCCGCACCTGATGTTTTCACATGCGCTGTCCTGCTGACTTTCATTTCTCACCGCCAGAGCTATTCTCATCCCTCCCAGTCTCTTGGAAAATGAAGCTAGATTTCTATAATAACCTCTTCACATTTTTTAGCACACTATAATCATTTAAGTTCACTCCAGGATCTTTCTGTTGAGTCAGAGAATGAATATCCCACTCCCGACCTGTGCGACGGGTGTAAAGGCAGCTGCTGCACTTGTGGAAATTTGCATCATTGAGAGTCACCATTAGTTCTGTCTGTTTTCTAGGAAGAGTCACTAAAGACTAAGAGAGTGGAAACCGAAATTGGAGCACATACAGGGCAGATGAATCAGAAAGCACGGCCTGGGGGAGAGGAGATCACGTTCAGAGAAAAATACTGCCTATTTTATAAAGAAAGATTCCTTTTTTTTTTTTTTTTTTTTTGAGAAAGCAATGGCACTCCACTCCAGTTCTCTTGCCTGGAAAGTCCCATGGACGGAGGGAGGAGCCTGGTGGGCTGCAGTCCATGGGGTCGCAAAGAGTCAGACATGACTGAGCGACTTCACTTTCACTTTTCACTTTCATGCATTGGAGAAGGAAATGGCAACCCACTCCAGTGGTCTTGCCTGGAGAATCCCAGGGACGGGGGAGCCTGGTGGGCTGCTGTCTATGGGGTCGCACAGAGTCGGACACGACTGAAGGAACTCAGCAGCAGCAGCAGCTTATTTTTTAATTGGAGGCTAACTGCTTTGCAGTGCTGTGGTGGTTTCTGCCATACAACAACGCAAGCCAGTCATAACTATGTATATTCCCCTCCCTCTTAGGTCTCCCTCCCACCCCTCCCCACCCCACCTTTTAGGTCATCACAGAGCACCAAGCTGGGCTCCCTGTGTTACAGAGCAGCTTTCCACCAGCTCTCTATTTCACACGTGGTAGTGTGTATATGTCAGTGTTCCTCTCTCAATTCATCCCACCCTCTCCCCACGCTACCCCACTGTGTCCACAAAACCGTCCTCTATGTCTAGAGCAGAAAGATTCATTTTTAACAGGAGGAACAGCTGCCAAGCTGTAACCAGGGTCAAGGTGCAGGAGTAGGCAAACAGAGAGAGGGAGACTCTTCCAGATATTATAGACCCAACAGATATGCTTCAGCAAGCCCTTTGGATGATCCTGATGCTCACTAGTTTGAGAACGACTGTGCGAAGGAGAGTGTCCATGCTTCTCAGAAATATTTCTGTTCGATGACCCAGGTCAACACCACAATGACTGGGGAGGAAGCAGGCAGCTCTAAGAGGAGGTGAGTGCGTCCTACGAGATCTTGGGAAATGAGGATTAATCTGCCAGCCTGCACACCCATTTCACACACGTTCCTTGGGAGGCATGATAGTCTTCCTGCCCTTATGATGATAAGATGCTGAGCTATGGGTCTGTCCCAGATCTGTGACTCTGTAACCAAATGGTGCGACACACTTCACCTCTGACTGCCTGAGGGTTCTCCCCCTAAAGACGGGGGAAGGGAGACCACTCAGGCTCAGGCTGCCTGGGCAGCATGAGAAGCAGCGGCTTTGAAACCGACAGCGTAACTGGAGCTGTCTGACGCTGCAGGATCGCTTACACAGGTGCATCACAGACTCCTGGAGAGCTAATGAGAGATTAAGAGATTAAAGTTTAGATCAAAGAGAGGAAAGAAAGGGGGCAGAAAACTAGGTCCTCATGATTCTACACTGAGCACAAACAAGTATAAAAACCCATCGGGTCTTGGATCAAAGTTAGGGACCGCTCTATTCAGTTTATGAGAAATGCAGAATTCTAGGTCATGAACACATTTTGAGACCAATGAAGAATACTAACGTGGAAAAAGAAAAAAAAGAATGCTAATGTTTGCTTTTCTGTTTTCATAACATTGGAAAGCTAAGGCTGAGGAAGGAAAGGAGACATCCTGACCTCTTACCAATCACAAAATGAGAAAGAGAGCAGAGTGAAATGCACAGAGGAGCAAATTCCCAGGAGAGTCTATGTCTGAATTCTAGACATTCTTCATTCGAGTGGGTGCCTCGGCGGATCCGGCAGCATTTGGGAAAAATCACCTCTTGGGTGGTGGTTGGGAGTGTGAGGTTTTAGCCACTGGACTACCAGGGAAGTCCCTTAAGAGTTTATTGGTGATTAGCTATTATTGTAGATCAAAACAAAGACTCTTTATCTTAACTAGTTTTCATCATTAAGTGAGATGTCTACTGCATTAGACATTACAGCCTTACTCTATTGTATTACAGTCTTCCTACAGTCTTAACTCTATTGTATTAATCTCCTGTTTTTTGCTGTGACAAACTGCCACAAACTTAGTGGCTTAACACGATTTATTATCTCACAGTTCTCTGAGTCTAAAGTCTGGTAGGTCTCACTCGATGTAGGCACTGCTGGGTTGCTGCCCGAAGACTTGAGAAGACAGTCTATTCCTTGTCCTTTCCCCCTCCTGTGACCCTCAAGAGGTCTTCTTCCATCTTCAAAACCTGACCATTACATCTCTCCTTGCCTTTCTTCCAAAGCCATGCCTCCCTCTCTGACCTCAGGCAGGAAAGGTTATCTGCTTGTGAAGACCCATGTGATTAGACTGAGCCACCTACATAATCCAGCATAATCTCTCTTTATACAAGACCCTCACTTAATTATGTCTGCAAAACTCCTTCGCCATGAGAGGTGACATGTGCACAGGTCCCCAGGTTCCAGGGATTAGGACATGGATGTCTGTGCAGGCGAAGGAGGCACATTATTATTCAGATAAGCTCTGAACCATCTCAGATGTTTAGTTACATAAGAGTAAAATGCTTTAAAATGCCATCCCCAAATAGTCAAAGCTTCTAAAGAAATCTATCCTGAAATGAAAAACAGGAAGGGTGAAGGTGAAGGGAGACCATTCATCAAGAAAAGGGAGAAAATACTGGAAGGGAGGAAAGACCATGGTACCAACTACAAAGTCTTTTTTTTTTTTTTTAGTATTCTTTTTCTTTTTTTTCAAATTGAAGTATAGGTGATTTACAATGTTTCAGGTGAGCAGAAAATCGATTCAGTTACATATGTGTGTGTGTGTGTGTGTGTATGTAGATAGACAGATAGATAGATTCTTTTTCAGATTCTTTTCCATTATAAGTAATTAGAAGATATTGAATATAGTTCCCTGTGCTATACAGAAGGGTCTTGTTGTTCATCTGTTTTACACATGAGTGAGCGAGCGAGTGAAGTCTCTCAGTCATGTCCGACACTTTGCAATCCATGGACTGTAGCGTGCCAGACTTCCCTGTCCTTCACTGTCTTCTGAAACTTGCTTGAATCATGTCCATTGAGTCACTGTCTATTGAGAACCCTAAGTTTGTTTTCTATGTCAAGGGGTCTATTTCTGTTTTGTAAATGAGTTCATTTGTATCATGTTTTTAGATTCCACATACAAGTGATAGAGTGGTCATAAAATTAAATAACACCATTTTTAGCAACATGGCATTTGTTCCAAAATGGCTACATAAAACTAACAAAAGACATAAAAATTAACTAAAGAAAATCAGTTGTGCATCAGCCACGTTACCTGCAGATAGTCAATGAATGAGCTTAGTAATGCATTCATGCCCTCAGTGTTTGACTCACCCTCATCTTCATCCACTGAAGAACAAGAAACTCCCTAACTCGTATAAAGATCTCTTCTTTCAGATCAAGCGTTTATTGTTCTTCCATGCTATACCTGTAGTTTGAACAGGCAACCAACCAGGAAAAAGATAGTACAAATTATGCAAAAACATGAGTAAAACTGGTTTTCTATACCATGCAGTCTGAAAAGAGTGGGATATGGAAGAACATAGTTTAGAGCTAGGAAGAAGACTAAGAAGCCAATTAAAAACTTCCAGACTGGAGATCCACATTACACCTTCATAATCTTGCAAGAAAAAAAAAAAAAAAAAAACACAGAAAAGTTGTACTATTTCAAGTACAGAAATGCCCGTGTTGAACTGTATGTTCAAAAAATTGTTCTAAAGTCAAAGACCAATAAGTTTGGGTCAATCACCACTGCAAGTTTCTTAACTTCTTTTATTCCAAATGGAAAATAAATAATATTACTTAGGGTCACAATTTGCTTCCAATTATATGTTTTAGTAAGCACAGCCATTTCAGTAAGCCATTAAGTCGCTCTACACTATAATTACCCATACAAAAGTGGAGCAGCTTGACTGAAGCCCTACCCCTAGGTCACGGGAAACTGGAAAAATCACTATGAAGGGCGTTTGCCTGTGGGCAGTTGAGAACAGTTGTATTAGCCATCTTTCCATAGTCTAATTCCCTGGATGTTTTAAGCTCCTGAATACAACAAAGTCAACCAAAAATTTTCATTTCGTTCATCACAGATAATTTGTATTCAACCAATTGACTGAGTAGGGACTTGCTGTGTTCCCCACACACAAGTGGTTTCTTTATAATTTGATTTATTCTTTATCTTATTAATATTTAGTTGATTGCATCTAGTATGTGAACTAGTTTTGTGCCCTTGAATAGGACTGACTGAAAGACAGGACTTCTTATGTCCTTTATAAAGCAAAGGCAACATATTTGAATCCAGTGTGAAATTTTTAACATGATATCTCCAAATGATTAGGTGAAAAGTATATTTATTATAATTTATTATTGATACTTATTCTTAAGTGAAGTATTATGATAAACAAAAACATTTTAAAAAATCCTCTCATATGGAGAAAAGGGAACCTTCTTATACTGTTGATGGGAATGTAAATTGGTACAGTCTCTATGGAAGATGCAAATATGCTGCGGTCAGTATGGAGGTTCCTTAAAAAACTAAAATTAGAGTTACCATAGGATCCTACAATTCCACTCCTGGGCATATGCTTGGAGAAAACTCTAGCTCTAAGAGACACATTCACCTCAGTGTTCACAGCAACACTGCTCACAGTGGTCAGACATGGAAGCAATCTACATGTCCATCGACAGCTAAATGCATAAAGATGTGGTACATATATGCAATGGAATATTAGTCATAAAAGCTGAAATGATGCCATTTACAGCAACACAGATAGACCTAGAGATTATCACACTAAATGAAGTAAGTCAGACAGAGAAACACAAATGTTGTACAGTATCACTTATATTGTGGAATCTAAAATATGGTACAAATAAACTCACTTACAAAACAGAGGCAGACTCACCGACATAGAGATCAGACTTACGATTACCAAAGGGCACGGGGATGGGTTAGCATTAAATTAAGAGTTTGGGATTAGCAGATACAAGCGACTATACATAAAGTGGACAAGCAATAAGGCCCTACTGTCGAGCACAGGGAACCATATTCAAGATCCTATACTAAACCACAATGGAAAAGAATATGAAATTTTTTTCGTATTGATATATATCAATCAACTTGTCTGCCTTCATAGGACTCAGTCAACTGGGAGTTTAAATTGCCATATTAGTGATATGCTTGCTAAGACATGTTTTGTATATTCCTAGGAGAATACCAAAAGCAGAGAGAACTAACATTCTTTGTAGCTCAAGAGACACTTGATAAAAACTTTATTCAGACAAAAGCAGGTACCCCACCCTCAGCACGGCTGGCACTTCGGGCTGGGTAACTGTTGGCCACAGGGGGCTGTCGTGTATTGCCCAAGGTTGACTGTTCCCCCTCATCTCTACCCAGCAGATGTCAGAAGCGAATCCCCAGCATGACAACCCAAAGCGTCTGAAGGCATCCCAAACGTTCCCCCAGAAGAGGATTACTGGTCTAAACAATATGGGCTTGCCAGACAGAGGAAAGGAAGCGGCGCCATCCCTTAGGTCCTGGATGAGAGAGTCTGAGCTGTGTGTATCTTTGCATTCTAGTAAATAGATTTGCGTTGATAAGAAGAAATAAGAAATGCCTCTTACTTACATCGTTCTTATGAAATGCATTCATGCACATATGATCCTAATAGTCTTGTGGGAAATAGGGTTGATATTTGCTTCCTTTGTAAAATGAAAATGCAGCCCAAGATAAGGGAAGTGATGTGCTGAAGGTCAGTTTGACCACTTTCTGTGCTTTTCAGACCTTTCCCTCAAGGATTATTATGTTTCAGCCATTCTAATCATTCACATCACTTATTCTTCCCATCTGTACCTGGCTAAATCAAATCACAGTGGTTCAACAACATTCAAGCAACAGATTTCATTGATTCATTTAACAAAGTGTCTGACATAAAGTGGACATTGTGTATTCCACTTTATTCCATGGTATTAGGCACTTTGCTAAATGCCAAGGCTTAAACTCTGAACAACGGGTTTTAATTTTTGATTTCTTCCCCAGGCAGCACAATCTTCAGTGAAAATATTTGTGTGTGGCCTGCAAGGGCCGGTCTACATCTCGCTGGCAGAGGACAGGCAGCCTCTAGTCTGAAGTCAGTTGAACAGCAGGTTTCTTTTCCCACAAAAGGAGTGAGGAGAAATGTCTTGTAACTCTTAAAGCAGGTTTGGGGAAGAAATTGAAAAGAGAAGGAATGCGCTTTGCCTCCCCAGGTAAAAAGTCTGCCTACAGTGCAGGAGACACAGGAGATGTGGCTTCAATCCCTAGATCAAAAAGATCCCGGGACGGGGGCATGGCAACCCACCCCAATATTCTTGTCTGGAGAATCCCATGGACAGAGGAGCCTGGTGGGCTACAGTCCATGGGGTCGCAAAGAGCTGGACACAGCTGAGCATGCACGCGTGTACTTTGGCACATGCCACCTGAGATGCTTCTCCAAAAAGGACCAGAGGGGAACACAAGTGAAGACCAATCGAGGATGGCCTGTACGCAAAGTGAGACACTGTATGAGCAACTCAAAAGCCTAACTTCCAGAGGTTCTTTCTGAACGGTTGACCTTGAGCAACTCGTTTCATCTGTTTGGGTCTCACTTCAGATTATCTGAGACACAAGGGGCAGCTTCACTGACATGTTTTGGTGATGTCACAGCAGTTCCCGGATGTCCCCCAGCTGCTAGGCTATTGTCCCCTGATGCTATGTCGTCCTGGTGTACGTGTCAATCAGAAGGATCTCCGGGTTTGTAGTTTCAAGTTCTGTAAAGCTTTGACCCTGGGGTACTGTGAGTAAATTGTGTAGAAACAACACTGCGATGGGAGAGTCTAAATCCAAGGCCAAGGGGGCTCCAGCCAGCTGTGTTAATGGGTCTTGAAACCTATTTGCACAGAAGTTACCTGCAGAGCAGTAGTGCCCCCACTGAGCTTCTCCTGGGTTGGGACCAGGCTGGCCCCCTGATATCCCCTGTGACTCCTTAAGAAGCTATAATTGAAGGCATTTCCTAATCAGATCCTCCACTTTCAGAGGTACCCTCCTCTTCCTGATCGACTCTGCCCTAATTGTTAATTATTCAGGAGAAGATCTCTCTGTGTTCTTCCTCCCAACTGCCAATAAAAATCGAAACTACGAAAGTTACTTTGTTATGTAAATTAGATGAGTCCTCTATTTGGGGGGGATGAAGGAAATATGTCAGTAAATTTATAATAATTCATGAAAACCTGGGCTACACCTTCGTCATCCAGTGGCAATCATTTTTCAGATCAGTGGTCCTGTTGAGAAAGGAATGACAGCAAAGACTCCTCTTGCTTTTAAAAAAATGCACACGCATCCAATTTCGTGTCCCTTTCAGGTGATGTGAGATGCTTTAAAGCACTGAGTTAAACCCAGTTTGGGAAGAGCTGCCCTAAAAAGACTCTGGCATTAATCATTTCCAAACCCATGATCCGTCAAAGCTACATCACAGTGGTACAGGCACTTTTAGGAGGAGATTGTAACCTCAGATGACTCACTATCATCCGAGAGTAGGAAGGAAATATAACGTTAGACCCTACACCTCTCTCCAACCCCACACTAAATCCCAAACACATTATCTGATCAGACATATGCAGACCAGGAGCAGATGAATGAAAATACTAATGAAAGATGTCAAACAAAATATCCCCCATCTACTGGAGAAACGTTGGAGAAGGAAATGGCAACCCAGTCCAGCACTCTTGCCCAGAAAATTCCATGGATGGAGGAGCCT
The DNA here is from genome assembly GCA_006408675.1 of Madoqua kirkii. Classification (NCBI taxonomy): domain Eukaryota; kingdom Metazoa; phylum Chordata; class Mammalia; order Artiodactyla; family Bovidae; genus Madoqua; species Madoqua kirkii. Next base: position 11,088 of record SJYC01146656.1, on the reverse strand, counting down.
GGTAGGCTACAGTCCATGGGGTAGCTGAGCATGCACGCGTGTACTTTGGCACATGCCACCTGAGATGCTTCTCCAAAAAGGACCAGAGGGGAACACAAGTGAAGACCAATCGAGGATGGCCTGTACGCAAAGTGAGACACTGTATGAGCAACTCAAAAGCCTAACTTCCAGAGGTTCTTTCTGAACGGTTGACCTTGAGCAACTCGTTTCATCTGTTTGGGTCTCACTTCAGATTATCTGAGACACAAGGGGCAGCTTCACTGACATGTTTTGGTGATGTCACAGCAGTTCCCGGATGTCCCCCAGCTGCTAGGCTATTGTCCCCTGATGCTATGTCGTCCTGGTGTACGTGTCAATCAGAAGGATCTCCGGGTTTGTAGTTTCAAGTTCTGTAAAGCTTTGACCCTGGGGTACTGTGAGTAAATTGTGTAGAAACAACACTGCGATGGGAGAGTCTAAATCCAAGGCCAAGGGGGCTCCAGCCAGCTGTGTTAATGGGTCTTGAAACCTATTTGCACAGAAGTTACCTGCAGAGCAGTAGTGCCCCCACTGAGCTTCTCCTGGGTTGGGACCAGGCTGGCCCCCTGATATCCCCTGTGACTCCTTAAGAAGCTATAATTGAAGGCATTTCCTAATCAGATCCTCCACTTTCAGAGGTACCCTCCTCTTCCTGATCGACTCTGCCCTAATTGTTAATTATTCAGGAGAAGATCTCTCTGTGTTCTTCCTCCCAACTGCCAATAAAAATCGAAACTACGAAAGTTACTTTGTTATGTAAATTAGATGAGTCCTCTATTTGGGGGGGATGAAGGAAATATGTCAGTAAATTTATAATAATTCATGAAAACCTGGGCTACACCTTCGTCATCCAGTGGCAATCATTTTTCAGATCAGTGGTCCTGTTGAGAAAGGAATGACAGCAAAGACTCCTCTTGCTTTTAAAAAAATGCACACGCATCCAATTTCGTGTCCCTTTCAGGTGATGTAGATGCTTTAAAGCACTGAGTTAAACCCAGTTTGGGAAGAGCTGCCCTAAAAAGACTCTGGCATTAATCATTTCCAAACCCATGATCCGTCAAAGCTACATCACAGTGGTACAGGCACTTTTAGGAGGAGATTGTAACCTCAGATGACTCACTATCATCCGAGAGTAGGAAGGAAATATAACGTTAGACCCTACACCTCTCTCCAACCCCACACTAAATCCCAAACACATTATCTGATCAGACATATGCAGACCAGGAGCAGATGAATGAAAATACTAATGAAAGATGTCAAACAAAATATCCCCCATCTACTGGAGAAACGTTGGAGAAGGAAATGGCAACCCAGTCCAGCACTCTTGCCCAGAAAATTCCATGGATGGAGGAGCCTGGTAGGCTACAGTCCATGGGGTCGCAAAGAGCTGGACATGACTGAGTGACTTGACTTTCTTTCTGTAGTTTGTTTTGGAGAAGGAAATGGCAACCCACTCCAGTGTTCTTGCCTGGAGAATCCCATGGACGGAGGGGCCTGGTTGCAAATAGTCAGACATGACTAAGCAACTCACACACACATTGGAGAAATGTGAGTTATGTGCCCTGACTCCCCATCATGGCCTACAAACAGGACATCTTTCTCTCATCATGCTTGCTCCAGGAGAGAACCGCAGGAGGCCCCAAAATAAGTGACTGAACCCTCACTGACCTTCCACATCCACGTTGGCTGAGCCGCCCTAGAGTCTGAGGCTGGCTGTCGGCTTTCACTCATCTGATAATCCTGGTGATCCTTTGTGTTGTCATAACAGACCCTGGAGGATGAAGGTCCCAGAAGCATCTCAGCTGTGCACAGTCAAGCATTTGAGTGAGCACAGGTAGATGGAAAAGGTCACAACAACAGCTAGACAGACATCCTGGAGGAAAGATTCAGGGGGAAACAGCTGTACAGAGGAGAGAAAGGCTGTAAACCAGATCTAAATATGTGTCCATACACACAGGAGTTTCCGTTCTCACAGGATGCCGGAAACAGGAATGCCTGATCTCTTCCATAAACACTTGAGTTTTTAGAATTCCATAAAGAGTGACGAAAATCTGCAGGATGGCACAAAAGGCTGGGATACGAGGACTTGGTTGAGATATAAAGAATCTATGGGCACAAGTCAGTTTTCTGATGTTTCTCTACACAGAGCTGTGATATATCTGTCTTGAAATTTTCTTAACAATCTAGAGAGAGATGGAAAGGAGCCTGCAGAGAGAGGGTGATGGGGCCGAAGAACACATTACATTGTTCATAGGGACCCCCTGAGAGAAGGAACCACGAAGCTGTGTGTCTGAAAAGTTCTCATCCTGATCCCTGATGCAATTTAGAGAAGAGCAATGGGTACATATCCCCCCTAACCCCTGCCTTGATTCTGGTATGTGTTTTAAAGTTTGCAAAATTGCGTGACTCCAACATCTTCACTTGGTTTGTAAAGCTCTTCTCCTTGAACTGTAGGCTGGCTTTCCTGGTGGCTACCCAGAGGCTCCTAGAGCATGAAGAGAGTCATTCATGAAGAAGGAATCAGAGTCTGAAAACCAATATTAAGGGCAAGATGGGCAAGATGATGAACACAGCAGTCACTCCCCAATGGCCCTCCTCCCAAGAGTGATCACCAAGTCATCACCCACTAACCAACCACAGTCTTCCCTTCCCTGCTTCACCTGCTCACCTGTGGATGTCAGCTCTCTAACTCCCACTCCACTCATAAGGAAAAAAAAAAAGAGAGAGAGAGAGAGATGTCTTTTATCTTTGCCCCAATCAACACACTCTGGTTGTCCAGTCATCCAACTACTAACTCCGTCTTCCACAGCCTGTCTCCAGTCTCTAGATGATTTCCAGAAAGATATTCAGAATAAGATTATTAATGGACAAGAAGATACTTTGATATAAAAGAATTATTGACACAAGTGGTTGGGATTTAGATGTACCCACATATAAATACGTCACTATAAATTTGCCCAGAGTGCCTGGGAAAAAATTAATGCATATTTCCAGGAAATACTTTTGAGCTTTATTAACATAAAGAAGTCTAGCATAACAGCTCATACAAGTTATTATTATTTTATAGCCACATGAATTAAGCATGAAGAGCCACAAAGAGCAGGATATGATAACGCAGCAGAGATGACAAGTGAGCACAGGCGCTCAGACTGACATTTGAGGTTTTAGTCCCCTAGTTTTATTAGACAATTTGGCTCACTGTTGTGTTAAATTATGGTTGTCCAGTCATCCAACTACTAACTCCGTCTTCCACAGCCTGTCTCTAGTCTCTAGATGATTTCCAGAAAGATATTCAGAATAAGATTATTAATGGACAAGAAGATACTTTGATATAAAAGAATTATTGACACAAGTGGTTGGGGTTTAGATGTACCCACATATAAATACGTCACTATAAATTTGCCCAGAGTGCCTGGGAAAAAATTAATGCATATTTCCAGGAAATACTTTTGAGCTTTATTAACATAAAGAAGTCTAGCATAACAGCTCATACAAGTTATTATTATTTTATAGCCACATGAATTAAGCATGAAGAGCCACAAAGAGCAGGATATGATAACGCAGCAGAGATGACAAGTGAGCACAGGCGCTCAGACTGACATTTGAGGTTTTAGTCCCCTAGTTTTATTAGACAATTTGGCTCACTGTTGTGTTAAATTACCATACTGTTTTCCTTGGTCCTTCCACAAACAGCACATTGAACAAACTGCAAATGCTGTTTTTGATATCAAATAAAATGTCAACCAACTTGAAAAGGATTATTAAAATTACTTTGTCTCATCTTCAGCTAATCAGCATTGTAAAGTACAAGAATGTGCTGACAGACCAAAAGCCCACATGTCTACAATCAGAAGGTGAGAATGGAAAAACAATATACAAGTGCATAGATCTGCTAGACTGAAAGTATGATTTACACATCCATAGGTTAGTTCAGAATAAACATTGCCACCCCCCTAATTTAGGTCTCTCCACTGACATATTTAATTTAAAAAATATATTATTAATTGGGCCATAAAATCATGAGATATGTCTTTTGGGAAGATGTCTGGTTAGGGCTACATTGGCATAATACTATTAAGAGGGTGCTATTTTTAGCATTCAAAGAACCAGACACACACAACTCTAGAAATGAATTAAAGAACTATATTTAAAATGCAAAACTCACACAGCAAAACAAGTAAATATTATATATTCTTGTTTGTAGCCTAAAGAAGAAGAGAATGACCAGATATTGAAATGAGAAATTTTAGAAATAAAACGCACTTACATATCAGAAAAGATCATCTAAAGCTTATTTTCGCTTTACTAAATAAAATTAATCAGTTCATACCCCCCCCTCCCCTTTCTGCCATAGGCATACACCTTGCTTGGCATCTCAAATATTCGGTTTATTTTAGGAATAAATCAGATGACAATGCAAGCCTGGAAGATTCTTTATCAAAATCAGTTCATCTCTTGAGACGCATTTAGAGACGCTCATTAAAAAAATAATCGTTAGCCTGTCAAGCATAGGATAAGCACTGAAATATCTTAAACATCTTCATCTTTACATTATGTCAGCAAAAGACATATTTTCGTTTAAGAAAGAGAATGGGTCTCTTTAGTGGGTCCAGTGCACAGTCCTTTGAAGTGACGCTTTTTTAAGCCTGGTTTATCATCTTGGCTGTTAAAAGTAAAAGCAGCTGGTACAGAGTTTTTCTTTTTAAACACAGTTTACAGGGAAAGGATTAAGCGAGTTTCTGGTCCCTGAAATGATTTACTCTGGGCTCATATGATCAGATTTTTATTTCTTTTTTTCTGCAGAATGACCCAGTACACATTGTTTAATGCTGCAAGAGTGGGGGAAAGTGGAGCTGTTATGCCATACTCTGCCTTTGCCACTTACAAGCTGTGTTTTCTTAGGGAAAATATTCTACCTCATTTTCTCCTCTGACAAAAGAAGGAACAATAAATACCTACGCTGAGCGGCTATTGTGAAAATCTCGTGGGATAACAGGCGTGTGTGGAACAATTAGCAGAACAGTGGCTCCACTCCAGATTGTGTGTGCGTAAGGGGTCGAGAGTCGGACACGACTTAGTGACTAAACTACCTCCACCACGTGTGCCCAGTTGTGTCCAGCTCTGTGACCCCATGGACTACAGCCCATCAGGCTCTTCTGTCCATGGAATTTTCTAGGCGAGAATACTAGAGCGTGTTACCATTTCCTTCTCCGGGGGATCTTCCTGACTCAGGGGTCCAACCCGTGTTTCTTGTCTCCTACACTGGCAGACAGATTCTTTACCACTGCACCACTTGGGAACGGTAACCATAAGACCACTGTTTGGTTGTGTTTTCCAATGCTTTCCCAGGCTTTACACTCACACCATCACTCTGAGATCAGCTACCGTCTCCATGTCATAGCTGAGTCATCTACAACTTAGAGGTTTGTTGACTTTCCTGTTGTCACATAGAACTCCTCTGCAAGACGTCTGATTCCAAATCCAGAGCACGCCTACCCAGATTTGCCACCCATGCCAGGCAGGGGGGCGGTCAGGGAACACTGTGTGGTGAGCCTCTGGGTGTCCCTGGTATTTGGCAGCTCATCCAACAAGCAGAGATGGCCAGGGATGAGTGATGACGGCCGTGGAAGCCCAGAGTAGCCAGACCTCAAGTTCAAAGGTAGAACCCAGGTTGTCTAGACTGAAGGCATATTTGTAATATTAATCAGTCTTTGCTTTATTGGCTCTGGAGGAGAAGCAGGTTTTTCTTATTCAGTCCTCTGGATTTCAACTCTAATTCTTCAGATACTGTCACATTCATTATTTAAATCTGAATAACTTCCTGCCCTAAAGCAGCAGTCTTTGACACTGCCGCCTTTCAGCTGAAAATGGGGAAGATGTTGGATTCAAAGAAAAGGCAAAGATTATGAAAGAAAATGAAACACTCCTGAGAAAACAACAATAACTGCCAAAGGAAGCCCAGTCAACCCCATGAAAGAAAAAGTTTGAAGAAAAATGAAACCCATACAAATCTGAGATGATGTTCATCTTGAACATGCTGGAAAATCCTCACAGGCCATATATAATTTATAATATAATCTTGCACAATCCAATGCCCTTTCCTTTACCTCCACATTTTTGAGTGGAACGAATCAATAAATGTTCTCTTTCTCCATCTAAATGAGTGAGAAAATCCAATTTCTTATTGACTCCATAATCACTGTTGCAGGACAGGGCACCCAAGCTGAACACACTTTCAGGAAACCTCACTTCACCGAGAACCATCGCGTCTCTTTGGGACGGGTTTAACAATCCCGAGTCTTCTAGCAGTTTGCTAGATGCCAGACAAAAAGTCAGTGGAAGTGAAAACACTGGTCACTCAGTCGTGTCCAGCTCTTTGCTACCCGATGGACTGTAGCCCACCAGGCTCCTCTGTCCATGGATTCTCTAGGCAAGAATACTGGAGTGAGTTGCCATTCCTTTCTCAAGGAGATCTTCGCAAACCAGAGGCTGAACCTGGGTCTCCTGAATTGCAGGTGGATTCTTTACCATCTGAGCCACTAGGGAAGCCCCATTAGAACATGCAAATATATATATTTTTTAGTTCCAAATCATAAATATCCATTATTTGCCTGCCTGAGTGTTATAGTTTGCACTGTGTCCTGTGTCCTCCCCCCAACCCCCTACACCCCCAGGATTCGCAAGTTATGCTCCTAATCCACACTACTTCAGAAGGTGACCTTAGGTGGAAATCAAGTTGTCGGTGGAATTATTTAAGATGAAGTCATGCAGAGGAGGGTGGACTCCTGGTCCAATATAAGTGAAGTCCTTACAGAAGCTATAAATTTGCATACAGATAATCACGTAGGAAAAACGCCTCGTGAACCTGAAAGGAGATGTGGGGAGAGGCATCTATGAATCAAGGAAACACTGAAGGTGCACAGCAAACCATCAGCAGCAGGGGGAGAGGCACAGGCAAGCTTCTCCCTGAGCTTGAACTCCCAACCTCCGGAACTGGGAGACAATAGACTTCTACTGTTTAAGGCCCCCAGCTCATTTTACTGTGTTACATCAGTCCTCCTAGCAAAGTAATACACTGAGGCTGTCTCATCTAAAATATAAGGAAGTCCTTACAGAAGCTATAAATTTGCATACAGATAATCACGTAGGAAAAACGCCTCGTGAACCTGAAAGGAGATGTGGGGAGAGGCATCTATGAATCAAGGAAACACTGAAGGTGCACAGCAAACCATCAGCAGCAGGGGGAGAGGCACAGGCAAGCTTCTCCCTGAGCTTGAACTCCCAACCTCCGGAACTGGGAGACAATAGACTTCTACTGTTTAAGGCCCCCAGCTCATTTTACTGTGTTACATCAGTCCTCCTAGCAAAGTAATACACTGAGGCTGTCTCATCTATGGGCTCCGAGGACTTGGTGCTCAGTTTTCCAGTTTTAAAAGCTATGTAAATAAATGGAAATATCAAAGCAAAGTCTCAGGGAGTTTATTTTCCTTTCAAGTGTGGACGATGTTAAGATATTAAGAGGAAAATAAAAGAGAAACACCTGACACATACCTATTCTTCTTTTGCTTCAGGAGCCAGTGTATGTCAACAGTTTAATAAATTCATAAAACTAGATCTTATGCATCAGACCACCTTGGAAGCTGAGAGAAAAATCTGATTAGCAAAGAAACAAAAACATGGAGTTTAGGAACCGCACTTCATGGCCTTTATATTCTCAATCACAATAACCACTAATTTTTACAGATCACTGTAGAACTTGCAGAAATTGTAGCTATGCCTCGCATATATAGACACTGACAGCCATCAGTATATACCCATACCTGTCTTAGAAAATAAGCTGATGTTTTGACTGGGGATTGGGAAATCAGATGAGTCAATAAATGCATCTCTATCTATTCTTCATTTTCAGAGCCAGTGCATTACATACTGATTGGGAAATTAAATGAAAATGAATAAATCTGTAACCAAGTACCATTACAATATCTTTTCCAAAATGTATTATACTAAATGCTCCTCTTAAAGGTTCATTTCAGAGTAATTTGCAAACTTTTAAAATCAAAACCTCATTAAAATCCTTTATCAATAGATAGGGCTTCCCTGGTGGCTCAGATAGTAAAGAATCTGCTGCAATGCAGGATACCTGGGTTTGATCCCTGGATTAGGAAGATCCCTTGGAGAAGGAAATGGCTACCCACTCCAGCATTTTTGCCTAGAGAATTATATTAGCAGAGGAGTCTGACGGACTACAATCTTTGGGGTCACATGACTGAGCAACTAACACTTTCACTTTTTTTTACCAGCTCTCTTAAAAGTGCCTTATTATTTAAAAACTAAATTTAGTTAGCAGAAAATGTAGTATACTATATTGTAGTCTCCACAGTGATATTTTAGATGACAGGTCATTCCACAACCTGTGAAACTTAAGTATTTTCAAGCCTCTCCCACTTTGATTGACAATATTTTCAAGGAATTCTAGCCTTTTGATACTTTTTTAAAAACTTTCTATTAAATTATTTGGATGGAAAAACTCTGGTCTTGTGTTAGAAATCTTAACCTCTTTGACTTTATATAATAGAAAACTAAACCAAAAAATAGCTTTTGAAACATATATTTGCAGAAAGTTTTTGTGATACATACATATGCAAACACCAGAATGATACAGATCACCCTACGTCTTTCCAGAAGGTTCAGATTCCCATATCAACCAATCAAAACCCTAAAATGTCTGAAAACCAAAAGTTTATAACATGCTTAGTGGTAAAATCCGACCTGATCAGATGTGAGGATCTCTGCAGCTCTTGCTTATCCCACTTAGTATGAACGGTCACAGTTTTCCTGCAGATATGAAAGGGCTGGTATACCGCATAGACCCCACAGGTTATGGACAGTGCATGATACACAGTAGTCCAGTATATACTATTTATAGATATAATAGTAACATAGATATCTAAAATGTTTAAATCTTAATTTTGAAATATATCTTCCTGTCCCAAGGATTTAGATAAGGAATTATGAATTTCATGTTTTTTCAATACATTCTAAAAAAGGCAAAGTGAAAGTGGCTGTTGTGTCCAACTCTTTGTGACGCCATGGACTATAGCCCACCAGGCTCCTCTGTCCATGGGATTCTCCAGGCAAGAACACTGGAGTGGGTTGCCGTTTCCTTCTCCAGGGGATCTTCCCGACGCAGGGATCGAACCCGGGTCTCCCACATTGCAGGCAGATTCTTTACCATCTTAGCCACGAGGGAAGCCCCTTAATATGTTCTACCCACACCAATAAATGAAATTCATCCACAAACTCTTATTAGATATCAATCTTGTACTAGATTTTACAAATAAGAGTCTTCTCTCATTAACAGTTTGTAATCTGACTGTAATGAAAATATACATCCAACTAAAAGAAAAACGACTCTATAACAAATGTCACAGATTTTGGTGACATTTGTTAAGAAGTTAACTACCAAATCGGAGGCCTCAGATCCTCCATTTTTCTATTCCTTACCCAAGGAGGTGTCATTCTTTCCCTCTAAGAAAGAGATGGTCTAAAAATACCCCTCAACCAGACAATCCCACTTGGGACATCAGAAAACATTATCTCTCAGGCAGATAAACCTGGAAAATAATGGTCTTCAATTCAAAACACAGCGTATTAGGTTGAACTGAGCTGGCTAGAGACCCATGAAGGCCCTGCAGGGCTTAGTACACGCTTCCCCACCCCCATTCTCTCCCCTGATGAACCGACATTTATTCTAGCAATTGCTGAAGTGTCAGATACATGCTCAGTGCTATAAATGTTACATCATTTAATTCTCATACAAGCCCAGGAGGAGATATAAATCATATTCATTTCCCAGAGGAAAAACTTCAGAGAACTGATACATACAAATCGCCTGGAACTTCCAATTTGCAGAGTTGGGACTTGGAAACGGATTGCTATATCTGACTTAAAAGTTTATACTAGGAACTTCCCTGGTGGCCCAGTGGTTAAGACTTCATCTTCCAGTGTGGGGTTGCAGGTTTGATCCCTGGTTGGGGAGCTAAGATTCCCCCATACTTCGTGGCCGAAAACCCAAAACATAAAACAGAGACAATATTGTCACAATTTCAATAAAGAATTTAAAAGTGGTTCACATTAAGAGAAAAATTATCTAAAAAAAGGTTATACTCTTTCTATCAATTTTCCTAATAGGCAATGATCAGTATAGTACAGGGAAAAAGACTGAAATGATCCATTTAAAATAGTTGGGAACTCTGACCTTAGTCACCCCACTTTGTAGATTCTTCTGAACCGCGACTTCAGTGATGATATCATTTCATACAAAAGTAAATAGAATTTCAGTTCTACTGATTTTTCATTTCATCTCCTTTGTTTTTACTAGATTGTCAGTCACAGAAGAACAGAAGCTCAACCTTTTTTTCCCAACACTTAACACAGTCCTGGCAGATAGAGCTCACTCAACAAGTTTTACATGAATGAATGAAGCTCTCAGTACTCAAAGGCCTAGCAGGTACGTGGGCAACATTTATCTAATGGCTGATATGTGTGTCTCCACAGTTACAGGCATTTCCTCATGGTTTCTGCACCATCCTGGGGAACAAGACAAGACAGAATGGACTAAATTTAATCTAATCTGTTGTCACTTATGCAAGAGAACACTAAGTTTCCTCTTAAATAAAACTTAAAGAGTAAGGCTGTATTTTGAGAAATCAGAGTTAACCATGATATTAAAAGGCTGAAACTTCTGAAACTACTTTCTGGTAGGAGATTTATTGGTGTATTTAGAGACTGTCTCTCCTGATGGCTTAGCACCCTTTTTATAGTGGACATCATCTAGAGACTTTGTGTTTAAATGACATGTAACTGAACACAGCCATTTTGTAAGGTGATGGAGGGATTCATACACTTCAGCGTGGCCAGCTCCCCTGTAAGAGAAATGGACGAAGCATACTGAGCTGCAGAATTGCTTTCCGGGTTAGAAAGTGTCCGCTTCCCTAATCTTCTGCTCTTACACTCCCCCTTATAGGTCAGGGTTAATCAGACATCCTTTGTCTTCTTCTTGGTCTTCAG
>SJYC01146654.1:0-18075 GCA_006408675.1 Madoqua kirkii | reverse complement strand
GGCATCACTGACTCCATAGACGTACGTCTGAGTGAACTCCGGGAGTTGGTGATGGACAGGGAGGCCTGGCGTGCTGTGATTCATGGGGTCGCAAAGAGTAAGACATGACAGTGACTGAACTGAACTGAACTGAACTGAGAGGTAAAATGCATGAAATGTGAGCCTATCTCTATGTTCACAAATATTCAACACTGAATACCAGCAATAAATATTTATAATATATAACATAAACATATATAAGACTAAAATGGACATAATTTTAAATTTATTTGGAATATAATTACAATTTTAAAACAAATTGTATATGCATATATTCTAATTCATATTTCCATTTTATTATTATATGCAATTTTGAATATAATTATTTTAGAAAATATATGCAAATGGTTTTCAACATTTTAAAAATTTTCCTTGACTTGCATTTTTGGTGACATTTAACTTTGTACACTTTGAACACAGTTACATGTTGTATTTTAATCCTTTAGAACATTGCTGCCAATAAAATATGCTACAGATCTGTTTTTAAATTTAAGCTTAATTAGTGATTGTGCTAAAATGAAAGTAAGAAAAATAAAATCTAAGGAGTAACGATATCATTGTTTCTATAAATTACAATGTGTTTCTTAAGAATACTAAATCACTGGCCCATTTACAGAACATCCAAAAATAAGCAATAATAATGAAATTATATCATCTTGCATTGTTTGCTAACACTTAGTCATGCAAATCTTATAGTTTGACGGGTATTTTAAAATCTTGTCTTTATGAAGGCATATTTGCTTCCCTCATGGCTCAGACAGTAAAGAATTTGCCTGCAATGCGGGAGACCTGGGTTTGATCCCTGGGTTGGGAAGATTCCCTGGAGGAGAGAATGGCAACCCACTCCAGATTCTTGCCTGGGAAATCCCATGGGCAGAGGAGAGTGGCAGGCTATATAGTCAGTGGCCTCACAAAGAATCAGACATGATGGGTGACTAACACTTCACTTCCTTTGTCAAAGTAGAAGAGAGAGCACGTAGTCCCGTTCAGCTGAGGTAGTCCAAGGAGCTTGACGTCTGAGGTTAGGGGTTTAGACTGTGGCATGTGGGTCTCCATTTTCCCTCCTTCCGTTGCCCTACAGCTGGGGAAAGAGCCTGTTTCCTGGGGTCACTGTCTAGCCCCTGCTTCCTGGGTTCCTGCTCACTCCTAGCCACTCTCCTCAGAAACATTTGCACCTGTGTTCTCTCTATGGTGGGTACAGTGATTGCTGAGTTCAGATTCAATTAATATTCAGACCCCAGGTTAAGTCAGCTCAGCTTTCAGTACCAACAATGTAAGCGGATTTCCCAGATTCCTTATCACACCAGTTGTCTTGTTTCCTCATAATATCCGTGGCAACCAAATATCTCTTCATTCATTTATTAGTTTAATATCTGACACATCCAGATAGACTGTAATTGGTATTTGAACAGGGATCATATCTTTTAACATTGTATTCACAGTAACTAATACACTATTTGAAATATAGGAGGCACACAATAAATGTTCACTGAGTACGTACCTATTTATAGCATGAATAATGCAATTTCCATGGCCAGGAAGTTCTCTTGGGTGTTAACAAGTTCTTAATGCATAATTCACTGTGGACTCAAAATTATTCTTGAATGAAGGAAGGAGTAAATAAATGGATAAATGGTTGAACCAGTTCAACACCTGTAAGGAGTATGGGGTTCAGTCACTAAGTCACGTCCAACTCTTTTGCAACCAGGCAAAAGTGTGGGCTCTTGTAGCCCACCAGGCTCCTCTGGCCAAGAGATCTCTCAGACAAGAATACTGCAGTTCTTGTCATTGGGTTGCCATTTCCTCCTCCAAGGTATCTTCCCAACCCAGGGATCAAAGCTGTATCTCCTGCATTGCAGGTGGGTTCTTTACCCACTGAGCCACTGGGGAATTTAAATTACTGGAGTATTTTTGATCTGGAGTTAATTCTTTCAGTACCTTAGTTTCTCCATGTGCTGAATATTGGAGTTGCTGTCTTCCATCACAAGTGAAATTCCTATGTTTATTTGTGTAAGCCCATGAACCTCCTCCGGTGAGAATCCTATAACTTTATTATTGTTATGTCTCGGCTACCCGCTCGGTACATGTCATTTGCCAAGAACATGTTCAAAGCAGATGGACATGAAGTCTGTGAAGCTTTCATTGTTTTTATTATTACTTGTTCTAAAGGACATGAGCCTATAATCAGACATTGCTACAGAGAAGCTGCAGTTCCCGGACAGCTGCAGCCCCTGCAATAGCAATTCTGCTTCAGGGAGTTTGACTGATACAAACATAGAGACTTTAGTCAAGCACAGGAAAAAAACACAGACTATTTTATAACAAGTTCCAGGCTATCTAAGAACCTCCTTGGCACATATTTGAAAACAGAATAACATGATAATAAAATCTAGACACACTCCTCTCAGAAGATCTGCATTGATTTTCTCAGTAACTCATTTTTAAAATCACATAACAGACCCAAAGTTACTCTGCATGTCCTCCTTTCTTCTTAGAAGAAAATTAGCTGCTTCATTTTTTATCAAGGGATTTTACACTGGCCCATGAAGTTAGGAAAGGCTATAGTTCTTTCTTTTAAAAAACAAAATTGGTATCTTATTATTTAAAAAGGACACATGGGACTTCCCTGACAGCTTAGGGTTAAGTCTTCATCTTCCAGTGAGGGTTCAGTCCTTTGTCGGGAAGCTAATATCACACAAGCCTTGGAGCCAAAAAACCGAAACAGGGGATGGAAGCAGTATTGTAACAAATTCAATAAAGTCTTTAAAAATAGTCTACATCAAAAAATATTTTAAAAAATAATATAATAAATAAAAAGTAGCACATGAGCATTGTAGAAAGCAGGCACAGACACATAGGAAAGGCAGGAGATAAAACAATCACCTCTCCTATTAAGAGTTTCCCACCACATCCCAGGGCATCACTGTCAATAAGCACACACGTGTGTATGCATTTCTTCAAAGTAAGATAGTACAACAATAGGTTTTGAAATTACCTCCTTTCAAATAAATTCTCATGTCATCTAATGCCCAGTCCTATTCAAATGTTCAATTAGCCTCCAAATTTCTATTCCTGATGATCTGTTTGAATTGGAATTCGATACAGGACCACTCGCTGTTTCCAGCTGCCATGCCTCCTAAGTGCTTTTCAACTGGGCCAAGTTACATTTCTTAGGATATTCAGTGGCCAGGGAGACCAGAAATTTCTTATCTCTGAACTCAGGAGTAAGCAGAGGTTCATGGAGATAGACAGCTATGTGACCACAGGTATATAACTCCATACCACCCAATTCTTGATGAAATAACCAACAGGATATCCCAAAATGAGGATGACAGCTCTATATGGTCTAGAACCTTAATGACGCATGCTACTTTACGTGCCGGAACCAAATGTCTTCTAGACACAGGGTGGACTGAATGGGATTGAAGGAAGGCAATTTCCTCTGAAAGTCTAAGATGTCTAAGAGGTAAATAGAAGACAGTGAAGCTCCATAATGGGAGTCAGACATGGGGGCAGTGCTCAGTACAGCAGAGACACCTCCTGGGCATCTGTGTTGCCTCTGCAGACCAGTATCTTTTAGAGTGCATCAGTCACTCTAGAAGACTAAGGACTCCTGCCATGAGTGTGCACACCAAGCAGAGGAAAGACATGCACCTCTGAAGGAGAGATACTGAGATTGAAAGGCTCCACAAAAGCCTGGCTGGTGCACAGGAGTGCAGACAGCACTTGAGGAAAGCAAGGACTCAGAAAACGCCCCATCCACAAAGGCCTCCCAAGCAACCCAGCTGATGATCTACGCCAGAATTACAGAATGAAGCAAGGAGGAGGGCATAAAGTTATCCACAGAGCATGGAACCGGTCAAATACAGACAAAGACATTTTGACACTTAGTCTAAACAGCGTTGCAACATTAATGCCTCAAAGTATTTTGATAGAGATTATCTATTCCTGAAAAGAAGTTTTATTACTTTAATAAAAAAGGAAATGAGCAAAAAAATCAGGAAAAATCCCCAATTCCAAAAGAATCACGGTCACTAGAAATAGTGATTTTGAAAAATTTTTAGCCTTTATCATTTAAGTAAAAACAAAAGAAAAGGATTAGAAAACTATAGTTGCTGTAACTATAAGTTTCCAAATGCAATTTTAAAAATCAAAGGAAATACAAATTAATAGTGATCATCTTTAGTTCATGAAGCTATTGGTGATTTTAATTTTATTCTTCATGCTTTTCTGTATTTCTCACATTTTCTAAAAGGAGCATACATGATCCGTATAATTGTATTTTTATTTTATTGGTACAATATGTTAATTTGGCCTTTTATTTCCTCCAACAACACTTTAAATGTAGTTGAGTCTACGAGTCCTTCCTTGATGTCATAATTTCTCACTGTATGGGCTAGATGGCCTTTTTCAAAGCCATAACTTCAAATGTGATATGTGTACTGATGACACGCCCAAACATATCTAACTACTTATTAAAAATGGAAACCATTTTTCTTCAACAAGTCAATCCTCTTTTCTAGTGTTAACTGTTTCATCAAAGACATCTAATTTACCCAGTTGCCCAGACTAGCCTTCCTGGTGGTTCAGCTGGTAAAGAATCCAACTGCAATGTGGGAGACCTGGGTTTGATCCCTGGATTGGGAAGATCCCCTGGAGGAGGGCATGGCAGCCCACTCCAGTATTCTTGCCTGGAAATCCCATGGACAGAATAGCCTGGTGGGCTACAGTTCATGGGGTCACAAAGAATCAGACACAACTGAGCAACTAAGCAAGCACATAATCAGACTAGCAGAAGGTGTTGAAGACTCACAGTAGTCGAATGAATGATGGTTTTAGGAAAGAAATGGCATTTGAGATGGGTCTCAAAAAATTGCTAAGGTACCACTAAGCATATCACTAGGACGTGATTTGCTAATGAAAGACCACTATGTCTTAGAGTAAAACCTGAAGGCATGAAAATAAAGCACTCTGAGATATCTAAAAACATATCTAAGTTCCTACTTAAAATAGACTGAGCTGATCACGAACATAGTTGAAAAATTATTGTTTGTGCTTTTTAGACACAAAGTGCAAAATGAGCCTCTACTTATAATGGTCTAGAGAAATACTGGCTTCACCCTTTCTTTCAGAAGGCTGAAAACATGTTTCATGCATGGACTTAGAAATGGTTTATACATTTCTCTTTGAAATTTTAAGAAAAGAGCCACAAAGAGTTGTACACAACTGAGCAATTGAACAATAACAACAACAAAATTTCAAAACTTATGTATTGCTTAGGTTAATTCCAAGAACATCATATACATGAACACCTGAATTTTGATAACACACAATGCTCATTTATATTGCATAATCTTGTATCATATTTAATACAAATTGACTACCTTCTTCAAGATAGTTTTAAACAGTCCAAAAGAAGAAAACTTCATCACCTCTACTGTGCAAATTTCAAAAACCAAACTGGTATATGTAAAACTTAATCTAAACATATGTTATATTTATGGGGAAAAACAAAATGAAGATAAAAGGTAGCTTTAAAATCAAGGCATTTATATAAATACACAATTCAAATATGTATAATTGTTTACCAAGCTGGTTCCAAATAGGAAAAGGAGTATGTCAAGGCTGTATATTGTCACTCTGCTTATTTAACTTCTATGCAGAGTACATCATGAGAAACGCTGGACTAGAAGAAACACAAGCTGAAATCAAGATTGCCGGGAGAAATATCAATAACCTCAGATATGCAGATGATACCACCCTTATGGCAGAAAGTGAAGAGGAACTAAAATGTCTCTTGATGAAAGTAAAAGAGGAGAGTGAAAAAGTTGGCTTAATGCTCAACATTCAGAAAACAAAGATTATGGCATCCGGTCCCATCAATTCATGGAAAATAGATGGGGAAACAGTGTCAGACTTTATTTTTTTTGGACTCCAAAATCACTGCAGATGATGATTGCAGCCATGAAATTAAAAGACACTTACTCCTTGGAAGAAAAGTTATGACCAACCTAGATAGCATATTCAAAAGCAAAGACATTACTTTGCCAACTAAGGTCCGTCTAGTCAAGGCTATGGTTTTTCCAGTAGTCATGTATGGATATGAGAGTTGTACTGTAAAGAAGGCTGAGTGCTGAAGAATTGATGCTTTTGAACTGTGGTGCTCGAGAAGACTCTTGAGAGTCCCTTGGGCTGCAAGGAGATCCAACCAGTCCATGCTGAGGGAGATCAGCCCTCGGATTTCTTTGGAGGGAACGATGCTAAAGCTGAAACTCCAGTACTTCGGCCACCTCATGCAAAGAGTTGACTCATTGGAAAAGACTCTGATGCTGGGAGGGATTTGGGGCAGGAGGAGAAGGGGACGACCAAGGATGAGATGGCTGGATGGCATCACTGGCTCGATGGACGTGAGTCTGAGTGAACTCTGGGAGTTGGTGATGGACAGGGAGGCCTGGCATGCTGCAGTTCACGGGGTCACAGAGTTAGACATGACTGAGCAACTGAATTGAACTGAACTGAGTGCCTAATAAGAAAGTTGAATGCTAATTTGCATTATTATAGATAAATGATATTATAATGTCACTCTTTTTCAAAACTAAAATATTTCCATATAAAACAATTCCAAAAGTTTCAACATTGTTTAACTAAATATTATTATTTTTTAAATAATTGATTAGTTTCAGCTCATGTTACAGATTCATGAACATCTGTTTGGTCAGGATGAATCAACATCATAAGAAGGAAAAAGGAGACTGGATTTGTAGAAGCTTTCAGTATAGAAATACCTCTTTCTTCACGGATATATATAATCACTGCAAATGTTTACAACCTCTAACTTGTGGCTCAAGGTAAATCATTCCTATATGATCTACTAGGCTCCTTTGCTAGGAATCAAGGTCAAATGGAGCCTAGTACCCTTGGCTCCTTGGCTGATAACTTACAGCAAAGCTCAGGAGTTCTGGATATGTAGCAACAAAGCTTAAAACACCCCTTCAAAACATTGCTCCTAAATTAGCTTCTCTACAATTTTGAAAATGTGTTCTGGAAGTATAAGAAAGATAACATTGGTTATTTTAAAATACATGAAAGGGCAATTAAAAAACACACACACACATGCTTGGGAAAAACAATATATACAATAGAAAGGCAACTGTCATTTGACTGGAATTTTACCAAGTCATCATGTAAATTCATGACAAAAAAAACTATCAATCATTTTAATCACTATATATAAAGCTGAACCTGAAACTCCAATACTTTGGCCACCTGATGTGAAGAGCTGACTCATTGGAAAAGACCTTGATGCTGAGAAAGATTGAGGGCAGGAGGGGACAACAGAGGATGAGATGGTTGGATGGCATCACCAACACAATGGACATGGGTTTGGGTAGGCTCTGGGAGTTGGTGATGGACAGGGAGGCTGGCGTGCTGCAGTTCATGGGGTCACAAAGAGCTGGACATGACTGAGCGACTGAACTGAACTGAACTGAACCTAATAAAAGTATTCAAGCAATTTTGTTTTCAACATATTAAAAGCCATTTTCATGATGTAGATTTTGAGTAGAGGAATGTAGCTCTTGGCTCTATTTAAGCATATTTCAGATGTAAGTAATTAAGAATGCCAGTCTACCAGGGTACACTTAAGCAATACATTAATAACAACATTTGCTTTAAAATATACCCTGATTTTAAGCAGGGGATTATTAATGTCTTATGAATCCATACTAATTATCACAGTAGAATGCCCAGAATTTTAAATGAGAAACTAATTCATAATAGCAATTTCTGTTTTAAAAAAATCAAGCTTAGTTCGATGTCTAATAAGTACCTTATGACTTGCCCAAACTTCTTTATCATTGTTACTGTAGCACATGATTTGAGAACATCTTAAAAAGCTATTACTTTTTCTGACATCTAATTTGCATCAGGTTCTTAATTTTCAACTGAAAATCAATTAGGCACTCAAAAATAGAAGAACCAGTGAAATTACATTATCAATAACAGTGCTGCTTTACTGAAACCAGTGAGCAGTGAAGACAAGGACAGGCTGGAGTTTTTCACTATGAAATGTATTTTGCTCTTTAAAGACATGTTTATAGAGCTCCCATCAAAATGATTCCAGATGACACATTCAAACAGTGTTTTTGAAGTTTCTAGAAGGAAATATTCCTCTTCACACACATTTTTCCCGTTATTCTTATGAGTTCCAAGTGTCTTTCTCTAATTATGGCCCAATTATTGTTGAATCCTTGTCATGCCTCCATGAAATCTCTCTTGGATCTGCTGAATAGCTGCTGCCTCTTAGCCCAAGCATTTATCACTTTGGACCCAGACTGTTGCAGTTACCTCCAGGCCTCCAATTCAGTTTTATTCTTCCCCATCCATACCCCTGGAATCAGTTCATTTCAGTTAAGTCACTCAGTCATGTCTGACTCTTTGCGACCCCATGAATCTCAGCATGCCAGGCCTCCCTGTCGATCACCATCTCCCAGAGTTCACCCAAACTCATGTCCATCAAGTCAGTGATGCCATCCAGCCATCTCATCCTCTGTCATCCCCTTCTCCTCGTGCCCCAAATCCCTCCCAGCATGAGTCAACTCTTCACATGAGGTGGCCAAAGTACTGGAGTTTCAGCTTCAGCATCATTCCTTCCAAAGAAATCCCAGGGCTGATCTGCTTCAGAATGAACTGGTTGGATCTCCTTGCAGTCCAAGGGACTCTCAAGAGTCTTCTCCAACAGCACAGTTCAAAAGCATCAATTCTTCGGCACTCAGCCTTCTTCGCAGTCCAGCTCTCACATCCATACATGACTACTGGGAAAACCAGTAGACGGACCTTTGTTGGCAAGGTAATGTCTTTGCTTTTAAATATGCCATCTAGGTTGGTCATAACTTTTCTCCCAAGGAGTAAGCGTCTTTTAATTTCATGGCCGCAGTCACCATCTGCAGTGATTTTGGAGCCCCCCAAAATAAAGTGTGACACTGTTTCCACTGTTTCCCCATCTATTTCTCATAAAGTGATGGGACCAGATTGGCAAACCACTCCAGTATTCTTGCATGGAAAATTCCATGGACAGAGGAGCCTGGCGGGCTACAGTCCATGGGGTCACAAAGAGTAGGACACCACTGAACACACAGCACATCCATACCATCCTTGGTTCATGTTGTATCATGAAATACGCATCTTAAAAGCATGGGACCCCACGGCTTGCAGAGAAGAATATATATAGGTTTATATATATACTTGACACTTTCCACCATCTGATATTAACTTACTCACTCATCAGTTCTCCCATTGTTTCTCAGTAAAAAGCTCCTGTCCCCACTTCACCCCTCGGAACCATGCCTCCAGAGCACACATTGGCTTACTTAGAAGCCCCTCATGTTTCCCAAGACCTCCAACAGAAGTGTGCACAGAACAAGCAACATGTACTGAAAGCTTGACTTATTTCAAGTCACAAGATCACCATATTATCCTGCTGAAAAGGTTGTCTGAAATCACGTGGTTTGGTCCTCTCATTTTATAAACATGACTCTCATATTGTGAAAGATAATGACTTGACTTGTGTCAGCTGGATATTGAAAAATCAAAACAGGAATTCTGCCTCCCAGAGAACTACCATCTTTGGTTATTTTGTACCATGCAAATAATTTAGAAACATCGCTAATGGTAATGAATGAATAAGCTACAATGACATGCTTTCACTGTCTGTTGAAAACCTGCTGAGACCTTGTTCTCTCAAAAACCAATTCCTATTTTTGAGCTATTACATAGAAAGTGCTTCCATTTACACTGTATGATCAATTTTTGACAAAGGAATTGGATTATACCAGCAAGTTTTTTTACAGTCTATGAGATAACTGTGAGATACCTATTTAAATCAAACATTTTTTTAAACAAGATTTAATTTTTCCCCTGTAGACTATAATATAAAGACTTATTTTCATATCCTGTCTTCATGAATAATGCCAGGAAGTCAAACCACATACATATGCTTACTGCGTTGGTACCTGGTTCTCAAAGGACTGCAGTGTTATTGGGCAGAGAAGATGAACCTTTTTGCAGGGCAGCAATGGAGACTCAGCATAGAGAACAGACTTATGGACACAGTGGAGGAAGGAGAGGATGGGATGATTTGAGAGAATAGCACAGGAACGTACACACCACCACGTGTAAAACAGATAGCCAGTGGGAACTCGCTGTATGACACAGGAGCTCAGCCTGGTGCTCTGTGACAACCTAGACAGGTGCAAAGGAGATTCAGGAGGGAGGGGACATATGTATACCTATGGCTGAGTCATGTTGATGTAGGCTGAAGCCACCATACATAGTATTGTAAAGCGATTGTCCTCCAATTATCAATAAATATATTTGTTTTTCTTTGCAAACCTGAGGAAAAAAGCAACTGTGATGAAGTAACTTACAACTTTAAGTAACAGCTTATACTACCAACAAATCTGTTGGCCTAGATCCTCTCTAAATCACCGGTAAGCGTCGCAGGAGGAGAAAAGGAAATCAAACCCGAGTTATTTCCTGTCCTTGGAAGCTCTGCTGTGTAGACAGTAGGTGGCAACACAACAGGGGATTAGAGAACTGAATCAAGATTGTAAGGGAAGTTTAAAAATAGTGTCTCTGTAGATAGGCAGGGAGAAAACTACCCAGCTAGTGATATCCACAGAAATCATAGTGAAATATGTGTTTCAGGGAGGTTCAGGGTTGACAATCTGACACTCCAGCTGTCTTCAGGGAATGTTTCGTTTTAAACTAAAGACAGTAATCTAGCTGATGTATTACTTGCCTTCTTTTTACTTTCTACCAGTCTCCCTCTGTTTACTATTTGTTCCATGTTTCCTTCGTCTTCTTTAATAGCTTGTATAACCATCACATCAGGACAATAACCGCCCCCAGAAATGCAACAGTAAGCTGCGCTTCATCACTGTCTTTCTTGAATAGACACGTATGAGCAATTTTCTCAAATGGAACAGAAAGAGATCAACGTATTTTCCCTACTTCTGCATCCTGTCTTTGTAAACAAATGGCAGATAACTTGACAGATATCTCCAATCTTTCTCTAGTCTTCATCTAGTCTGCCCAGGAAGATACCCACGGGTAATAGTAAAGTGGCAACAGTTTCCAATTTTTATCACTGAAGTGAAATTTGAATGCAAGAGATCTAGGTGATAGGGATAGGAGGAAGTCCAATCACAGTCCTAAAATAAAATGTAAGTGAGGACCTGCTTTGGGGAGAGGGAGTGGGCACCGCATGCTTGTAAACAGACTCGCTACCACATGCATACCCAGTCACATCCAACTTTTTGTGACCCCATGGACTGTAATCTTCCAGGTTCCTCCACCCATGTAATTCCCCAGGCAAGAATACTGGAGTGGGTTACCATTCCCTCCTCCAGAGGGTCTTCCTAACCCAGGAATCAAGCCAGAGTCTCCTGAATCTCTGGCATTGGCAGGCTGATTCTTTAGCAACAAGCACCACCTGGGAAGTCCCACTGATGGAAGAGAGAATCACTATCTAAAAACAAACAAACAAAATTGGGCTAGGACCACCCCACAAAGGCACAAAATGGAAATGAGAAATATAATACCATAGTCTCCATGCAAACTAATGTAAAATAAGAGAAAATCATGAAAAGGAGGAAAAATCATGAAGAGGAGCAGAGCTCACTTCTGTGATGGAGCCATATCAGTTCAGTTCAGTTCAGTTCAGTCACTCAGTCATATCTGACTCTTTGTGACCCCATGGACTGCAGCACACCAGGCCTCCCTGTCCATCACCAACTCTCAGAGTCTACTCAAACTCATGTCCATTGAGTTGCTGATGCCATACAACCATCTCATCCTCTGTCGTCCCCTTCTCCTGCCTTCAATCTTTCCCAGCATCAGGGTCTTTTCAAATGAGTCAGTTCTTCACATCAGGTGGCCAAAGTATTGGAGTTTCAGCTTCAACATCAGTCCTGCCAATGAACACTCAGGACTGATTTCCTTTAGGATGGACTGGTTGGATCTCCTTGAGGTCCAAGGGACTCTCAAGAGTCTTCTCCAACATCACAGTTCAAAAGCATCAATTCTTTGGTGCTCAGTTTTTTTAGAGCCCAACTGTCACATCCATACATGACTACTGAAAAAAACCATAGCTTTGACTAGATGGACCTTAACTGGCAAAGTAATATCTCTACTTTTTAATATACAGTCTAGGTTGGTCATAACTTTACTTCCAAGTAGGAGGCGTCTTTTAATTTCATGTCTGTGGTCACCATCTGCATTTCAAGTCAGGCACTGTTTCCCCATCTATTTGCCATGAGTGATGGGACCAGATGCCATAATCTTCGTTTTCTGAATGTTGAGATTTAAGCCAACTTTTTCACTCTTCTCTTTCACCTTCATCAAGAGGCTTTTTAGTTCTTCTTCACTTTCTGCCATAAGGGTGGTGTCATCTGCATATCGGAGGTTATTGATATTTCTTCTGGCAATCTTGATTCCAGCTTGTGCTTCTTCCAGTCCAGTGTTTCTCATGATGCACTCTGCATACAAGTTAAATAAACAGGGTGACAATATACAGCCTTGATGTACTCCTTTCCTATTTGGAACCAGTCTGTTGTTCCATGTCCAGTTCTAACTGTTGCTTCCTGACCTGCATACAGATTTCTCAAGAGGCAGGTCAGGTGGTCTGGTATTCCCATCTCTCACAGAATTTTCCACAGTTTGTGGTGATCCACGCAGTCAGAGGCTTTGGCATAGTCAATAAAGCAGAAATAGCTGTATCATAAGGATGCAAATACATAGTCTTTGTGACATAAGAAGAGAGGGCCATAGCGCAGGAAACGTGGTGAACAAATGTCTTATCACTAGATGGTGAAGAGAGGGTTGAACTTCAGGACCCAGAATTGCTATTCTCACTAAAAGCAGCAAAGAGTAGCATTGATTCAGGGGCCAAACTGAATCACTGATAAAAGGACAACCCACAGAAGAATTCCTAGAAGTTACAGGAAAACAAAAACCAACTCGTAGACAGTAAGATAGAAGAGGCTCAAGAAATAAAGGCGGGAGGGCAAAATAGCTTCTCAGAATTGATGGATCCCTGAGGAATCATCAAGAACAGAAGAAATACTTAAAAGCCCAATGAAAGAAACATTTCATAACTAACAAAAGTACTAATAACTTGTATCTCTGTTTTTTTTTCAGATATATACCCAGGAATGGAATTGCTGGGTCATAAGAGCTACCAAGTATCATCAAGAGATTAACAGATAAAGAAGATGCGATATCTTTCAATCTATGCAATAGAATACTACTCAGTCATAAAAAGGAGGAAAACATTTTGCCACTTTCAGCAGCATGGATGAATTTGAAGAGCATTTGCTAAGTGACATAAGTCAGGCAGAGAAAGACAAATTTTTTATAATATCATTTATATGTTAAATAAAAAAAACTCATGATTTTGTAAAAAGAAGGAAAATATACATCAACTAGGTTACTGTCTTAATTTAAAACTTGTACGAAAAAAAGCAGCAGACTCACAAACAGAACAAACTAGTGGTTGCCAGTTGGGCGGGGGGGTGGAAATTAGGGGTGGGGTGTTGAAGGTCCAAACTACTGGTGTAAGACAGGCTACAGGGATGTATATACAACATGGGGAATCGAGCCAACATTCTGTAGCCACTGTAAATGGAGTGCGACCTTTAAAATTGTAAAAAATATTTTAAGGACGTTTTAAAGTCATTTGTGTTCAGGGCTTTACAAGTTTTAAACGAAGTTAATAGCAATCCCTTCCCCAAATCCTGCCAGCACTGTCAACTGAGGAATATAGAGCAATGGAGGGATATATGTACAGAGTTTGGAGGCCAAGCTCTTACAAATGACTAATTTTACCACCAGCTGACTCACTTCACTGTGTAATGAAACAAGAAAGATATTTTCAGATAAGCAAGACCTGGGCAACATATCATTCATTGACACTTCTAGAAAAAACTGCCTGAAAGCTCACTCAAATGATAAAAAAAGTAGAGACAAAGAACTTGGGCAACAGCAAAGTAAAGTTGTAAATTGAGGTCCCCAAATCAAAGGCCTTACCAGAGGAAAACTAGTAATATAAATGTGCAAATTGGTTGATGCAAAGCCACCGAAGTGGGGATATTTGTGGTGAACTTGAAAAATTCACACCCCATCCACCACTGAAATGCATATGCTGAAAATGTGCCCACTGCCTCCAGCCAGCCCAGAGAGGCAGCAATGCTTGGTCTCTGCTGTGAAAACAAACTAGGATTTCCCCTTCACAGGTTCCCATCCCAACAGAGCTGTGAACTTGGATATCAGGTAGACTGTGAAGCCACGAGCAACCTTGACCTTGAGGGGTGACCCGAGTTTGTGCCTAACTCACTCCTTTTACTGCACCACTGAGCATGCATCATGCCACATCCTTTACCAGACAGCTCCTGAGGAACCGAGTACCACTTTTGATGATGGCTAAAATAACCACGGGTTTGTTCTATTGCAGGGCTAACTAATAGAGCCTAACATTTGTACATGATTGAAACAATGTGCCAAGAAACCTAAATTTACCCAGCAAAACATATTCTCCCTTTCTAAAGTGACATAGAGAAAAACTGTTGCCAATTTCATTGTGAGATATCTTTGTGATACATTTAAAATCAGTGTTTAACTAGTTGCTTAAATTTTACAATAATTGGTGAAGTCTTTTATGCTAATCAGGAAGAAGCAGTACCTACCAAGTAGACGATATCTCTGCTGCACAGAATTCTATATCAAAGGCCTGATTACACTTGCATTAATTATGTTAAAATATTCATATTGACTGTTGAACCTAAACTAAGTAAAAATTAATAGAAAAGAAAAATAACCAACAAGGACCTACTGTTTGGCACAGGGCACTCTGCTACATATTCTGGGATAACCTATATGAGAAAAGAATCTAAAAAAAGAATGAATCCATGTAAATACATAACCAAATCACTGTGATGTACACTGAAACTAACACATTATAAATCAACTATACTCCAATAAAATTAAAATTTTAAAAATTAAGAAAATAGAGCAAAATATCTATTTGTAAAATTCTGGATTATTTTCTGTCTTAAAATTTCTATGTTCAAAATTTTCTACATATGTGGTTTTTATAGATAATCCAGTTGGTAATTTTAAGTATCACTCTAAAATTTGGGCAATGGATATGGATGAGCTTAAAATGAGAAATTATCTTTCAATAGTTTATTTATAACAATGCATCATAAAGGATAATAAAAGAAATAAAGTTACAATCTGATCATTTGAAATGCAGATACATCATTTTCTCAGAATAGCTTGATTGGAATTAATGGTACAGTTGTTCATACATTCTGAATATCCAAAACTCTAATTACCAGTCAATGTGTGAAACATTACTATCATGTGAGATGAGTGCAATTGTGCGGTAGTTTGAAGAATGCAGTTGTACTCATCTCACATGCTAGTAAAGTAATACTCAAAATTCTCCAAGCCAGGCTTCAGCAATACATGAACCGTGAACTTCCTAATGTTCAAGCTGGTTTTAGAAAAGGCAGAGGAACCAGAGATCAAATTGCCAACATCTGCTGGATCATGGTAAAAGCAAGAGAGTTCCAGAAAAACATCTATTTCTGCTTTATTGACTATGCCAAAGCCTTTGACTGTGTGGATCACAATAAACTGGAAAATTCTGAAAGAGATGGGAATACCAGACCTTCTGATCTGCCTCTTGAGAAATCTGTATGCAGGCCACAAAGCAACAGTTAGAACTGGACATGGAACAATAGACTGGTTCCAAATAGGAAAAGGAGTACGTCAAGGCTGCATATTGTCACCCTGCTTATTTAACTTCTATGCAGAGTACATCATGAGAAATGCTGGGCTGGAAGAAATACAAGCTGGAAGCAAGAAGCACGGTCATGAGTGAAAATGGTGCGACAGCAGGCTCCGTGGAAACAGCGACGCGTCTCCCAGGGACCTGCTGATCTTCTCATTGGCGTCCCTCCACCTGGGGTTCGGCCACCCTGGGATGCTTGTGTGCTGGAGGAAGGGACGGGGGACCCGTTCTCCCCAAACCCGGCTGCTGGCCAACATGGCCTCGTGATACCTGAGGGTGGATGCCGGACCATCCCTTCACCTCCCGGCCGCATCTCATCAGTCCTACACCAGCCCACACAGAACCCCTACAAGCGGCTGCTAGGATGGCCACACAAGTTAGCATCAAGGGATTTGTTTTAATTTTCTTTAGTTGAAGTATAGTGTATCTATTGTATTGTCTTAACTTCTGCTCTAAGTGCAAACATTAACAAAAAGATTAATTTTTCAAAGCAATTCAGTTATTCCCATATATATATATGAAAGTGAAGTCTCTCAGTTGTGTCTGTAGCCCACCAGGCTCCTCTGCCCATGGGATTCTCCAGGCAAGAATACTGGAGTGGGTTGCCATTTCCTTCTCCAGGGAATCTTCCCAATCCAAGGATCAAATTCAGGTCTCCCACATGAAGATGCTTACTCCTTGGAAGAAAAGTTATGACCAACCTAGAGAGAGAGTATATTCAAAAACAGAGACATTACTTTGGTAACGTCTAGTCAAGGCTATGGTTTTTCCTGTGGTCATGTATGGATGTGAGAGTTGGACTGTGAAGAAGGCTGAATGCCGAAGAATGGATGCTTTTGAACTGTAGTGTTGGAGAAGACTCTTGAGAGTCTCTTGGACTACAAAGAGGTCCAACCAGTCCATTCTGAAGGAGATCAGCCCTGGGATTTTTTTGGAAGGAATGATGCTGAGGCTGAAACTCCAGTACTTTGGCCACCTCATGCAAAGAGTTGACTCATTGGAAAAGACTCTGATGCTGGGAGGGATTGAGGGCAGGAGGAGAAGGGGACAACTGAGGATGAGATGGCTGGATGGCATCACGGACTCAATGGACGTGAGTCTGAGTGAACTCCGAGAGATGGTGATGAACAGGGATGCCTGGCGTGCTGCAGTTCACGGGGTCGCCAAGAGTCGGACACGACTGAGCGACTGAACTGAACTGAACTGACTGTGTGAAACATTTTGTTTGAGAATTTTTTCTGAAAGGATACCAGTGAAAAAGAAAGTTAAGATGAGATCTCTCTTCAAGACTTTTGCAAAAAATAAATTCTAAATTATTAAAAAGGTGAATATTAATGTCAATAAGAAAGAAGAAAAGGCGTATCATTAAATATATGTGTGACTATGTTGCACAGTCCAAACGTAAACATAGGGAAAAGTATAGAGATCCAAAATACCAATAGACGAATCTACAGATATGAAGATTTTTGCCAGCATTGTTAGGTAAAATCCTGAATGATCGATAAGATGCCCATCTCAATAGAAAAACATGCAAAGGACATAAAAACATATTCATAGATGCACCAATTCAAACCTCAAATTAAACATCAGCACAATGTCTCTTTTTTATTTTTAATGTTTTTGCCTAGAAAATTGACAGATTTAAAAAAAATGTTAATCTCTTATTCTAGTATGTATGCAGGGAGTTGGATCAGTGTCTACTCTGCTGATAAGAGCAAATTGCTATTTTTATGAAAGCAACTAGTCACTACGAGTCCAAGGTTTTTTTTCATAGCTTTGGTTTAGTAATTTCACATTAAGGAACTCCTACTAAGGATATAATCAGAGGATCTATGTATATAGTTAACAACACTTTCATTGTGGTCTCATACCTGGTTTATAGAGCTCTCACTTATTAATAGAATAACTAAATTCATTTTGGTAGTCCATATATGAAAATAGTAAATAGCCATCAAAATATTTTCAAAAATAGTTGAATAGTGGGAAAATCCTCATAATAAAATGCCAGGAGGAAAAGACTATATGTACAGCATCATTTTAATTATATAAATAAACACTCCAAAATCTCCATCATGGTTATCTCTCAGTCATGATTTGCTGGGAAGTTTTTATTCTACATTTTTTTATGTATTCTTATTCTATGATGAGTATAGCCAAATTCCATAATTATAAGCTATTTTTCT
>SJYC01146653.1:0-49996 GCA_006408675.1 Madoqua kirkii | reverse complement strand
TAGACTTTTTGCTCATTCATTTATTCACTTTGTAAATATTCACTGAGTACCTAATATGGGTTAAGTTGGTGTTTAATACCAAGTTCTAGGTAATAAAGTTCATTACTCTGTCTGTAAATTAAATATCACTAAATCAGAAGTCTTAATTATGACATAACTAGTCCAAATTAAAAAACATCAAATCTTTTTAATGATAATATATTAACACCATCAAAACCCACTTAGTAACAAGAGAAAGTACATAAGCCATGGGTATACATGTAACAACATGGATGAACCCAGTTCTGTATATTTTTAACATTTACTTTAATCAAAATTATTCTACTGACAGTAACATCAACACAACAAAATGTACTGTTTTTTTAAAAAAATAATGGAATGCCAGAATTCTAAGTAATCTTGCACATTTTAAAATCTGTCCTTGGCCATGGATGATACTTCCTAACACAACTTGCAAGGTCAAAAAAAATGACCAAGAAAAAACACTTTCAAGCATCTGGAAAGTGATGAATGCTACAGTTGGAAGTACTGCAGAGGGGTGAGAACCCCCTTGTCAGACACCATCTGCACGCTTGCCGTGGTGAGCTCTCAGGAGAGCAGGTGGGGGAACTCCTTAGCTCTTGGTCCTGGTGCGCTGGCCCAGATGCGGGCTTTAAAAGTAAATAGAGTGATGGGCAGATGGGAAGCCAGAAGATAAACTTTGGGGCCACTTCCCAGAGTGTGAACTTCCTGAGACATAAATAATTTAAGACATTTTAATAGATACTTTAAAGATACAAATTAAGATACTTTAAGATACAAAATAGATATAAAAATTAATCAAA
The DNA here is from genome assembly GCA_006408675.1 of Madoqua kirkii. Classification (NCBI taxonomy): domain Eukaryota; kingdom Metazoa; phylum Chordata; class Mammalia; order Artiodactyla; family Bovidae; genus Madoqua; species Madoqua kirkii. Next base: position 49,172 of record SJYC01146653.1, on the reverse strand, counting down.
ATCCATGCATATTCCTTGAGTAGAATGTAGGTTTTCAGGTAGTTATTAATATTTGGACTCCCTATCCCAGTGCCTGAAAATGATTATTTTTTTTTCCTTTTCATCAGCCACTGGGGAATCTTCACAGAAAAGATGTGGATCACACTCTGTAAGAGGGACCCCAAAGTCCAAACCGTATGTGATGTCCCAGATGGGGAGAAGGTTACTCTGGGGAAGCTTCATGGAGCTGGGCACCTGCGGCTTGGGTTGGACTTCTCACAATGGAGGGGCTGAGAAACGGACACGTCGGTAAATGATCTGACGAAGGATCCAAGAACTTCACCAAAAGAACCAAGAACCAGACAAAAGTGAGAGTGAAGAGTCCAGAACAACACCCGGTGTTGGCACTGCCATCATCTGAGACAAGCCCTGTAGACACGTCTGTGGGAACCATCCTCAGTTCTTCTAAACGTGACTCCTCGCCCTCTGGTGCCCCTATGGGCCAGTTTCTTCTCCTTCAAGACTGGAAAATGTACACATCACTCTCTTAATTCTCTACCCCATCTCCTTCCCCAAACCAACCATCTCCATTCCAAATGTGTACAATGTTTGGGAAGACTAAGCTGCTTTTTAAAACGTTGTAAATGATTAAGAACTAAAAGCATAAATGTTGGCATTGTGTCTGCCTGGCCTCTTTTCCTCCCCCCAGAACTAATCCTCAATATCAAGACAACAGAATGGGGCTGGCTTGCAGGAGAGTTCATCTTATTCTGTAGGTAATGATCTAATTTGCCTGCACTTTTTAGAAGTTCATTTACTAGATACATCATGTTGCACCATCAATTTGAAGACTAAATAAGACTTGCTTCTCAGCATACATGCAAGCAAGCTGAGAGCACTAGGAGACGACCCAGGGGAGATCACTAGGCAGCCGAGACCAGAGAAGACCCGAGTGTCCTTGCCGCCCCAAGGTCCACTTCTTTGGATGAGGATGTTCTGATGAATTCATTCTGCCCGAAACCTTCCCCTCATTTTCCAGGACTATTAAAAACATTTCAAAGAAACAACTGAAGAGCAGGAGAGAAAAGGGCAGCTCTTGTAAAAGAACATTAAAACCTGAAGTAGTGTTTATGAGGATAAAAGAGGTACCCCAAGCTATCCGGAGAAAGGCGAGCCACGGCTTTTTCCCATCACCCAGTCACAGTGTCAGCCTTGAACCAGGCAGAGGTAAAACTGCTTATCTTGCTTTCCAGTACCTTCAGAGCAGGAGTCCCCAACGTCCAGGATCTAATGCCTGATGATCCGAGGGGGAGCTGACGTAATACTAATAGAAATAAAGTGCACAGTAACTGCAATGCTTGAATCATCCCCAAACCATCTTCTCATCTGTGGAAAATTTGTCTTCCAAAAAACTGGTCCCTGGTGTCAAAACGTTTGGGGATCGCTGCTTTAGAGGACAAAGATTCCTTAAAGCTCTCAGTAGAGACCTAGCATGTTTAAGTATATGTAGCAAAGACTTTGGGTGAAGCAATACAACTCTGACGACAGAGTTTAGGCATCAATCAATGAGGAAGAACTGGAGGGGACACATTTGCCTTCACTGAGGATGTGATGGTTTGCTCACTTCAGTTCCACATTTTCAGCTCTATCTGCTTGCTCATCCCAAGAATCTCACTGACATTTGTTGAAATATTCTCAGCAGTATTTTCTACCTTCTTTCATGATCTTCAACCAAATGCAACTTTTCCTCCTTTTGTTCCTTCATTGTAAACTAATTATTAGTTTGAGTAGATAGGCATGTTCCAATATTTAAGATCGAGACATTATCACATAGCTATAAGTATCTTAGAGATTTCTAGTTATTTCTATGGCTCTGAATACATGCCTTTGCCTTCTATGTGAAATCAAAAACTTCTTATTTCTAAGGATAACCTGGTAAAATGTGCCAAAATTCTGACAATGTTATAAAGACTTATGTATTAACTGCAAACATGATTGGTAACATTTGTGAAAGCAATGCTAAAATGAGCTTTCAAGTATAAAATTATAGTGTTTCACTTTTAGTATCTACAAATGGAATCTTATGTATACAGCAGTATATTATTTCAACTGTAATCCTGAAAGTAACAACTGTTTTTTAAATTAGCTATAACTGTTTAAGCAACCAAAACAAATAGAGAAACCAAAAATCACATGGAAAGTGAAAGTTGCTCAGTTGTGTCTGATTCTGCAACCCCATGGAGCGTAGCCCACTAGGCTCCCTTTCCATGGGATTTCCCAGGCAAGAATACAGGAGTAGGTAGCCATTCCAGTCTCGAGGAGATCCCCAGAGGTCAAAGCTGGATCTCCCACACTGCAGGTAGATTCTTTACCATCTGAAACACCAGAGATGTCCATAAAAAATTCCATATCAAGATACTCAACTTACTCACTCTAACTATACAGTGACTATATTTAAAATTACAAAGAGATTTAAGGGGTGACTCCAAAAAAACAAATTAAGACTGTAACGTTTTGTCAACAGCATTCAAAAGAGATCACAATGCAAATAAATTGGAAAAATTGTTGTGAAATGCTTTTATCTCATAGAATGTACTTAAAAGGAAAAAGCCATAGAGTATACTTTGGCTCAGTTAGAATTCAGCAAGCCTTCCTACAAAGCTATTCCTCAGTCTTGTTTAAAATAAACCTGAAGCTATGTCTCCTCTTGTTAGCTTGTGTTCCTTATAGAAGAGAAAACCGTGATAAGAGACAAAATAGAGCTGGCATTTGCCAAATGACTCTAATCCATCTTCCCAAAGACTAAGTTCTCATTAATTTCAAGAACTGGAGTCACAACCAGAAAATCAACAACAGCAACAAAAATGGCTAAATGGCTACTTAAACGATGGGCTTTGACCCTGTTCAATCCAAAACTCAGAGCGATGGGAAAACATTTTAAAAAAGGTCAACATTCAATATGAAAAAGATTCGTGTGCCTTGAATAAGTAACATAGTCTAAACTCAAATTTCTCATTAATTTCTTAGAATATACTGCAGCAACTTCATGTGTCAGAATTGAAATAAACCCATTTTCCTATAAAATCATTTGACTTGGTACTTTTATGCAGTTTCAGTCACCTTCCATCTGTTGAAGAAACTTGGATTCATCCGTGAGGCGTTTCCATCTCTCACCGTGACACCTAATTCATTAGCAAATGTTGTCTAATCTTTACCTTCTATGTTAGGGCTACTTGGCATCATTCACACTGGTCCAAACTCCCATCATCTTTCATCTGGATTACTTAAAAAAAAATGCTTATTTCCAACTGTTCTCTGTTAGTCTGTTCTCAATCCTGCGGTCTTTTAACAGTTATCAAGACTGTCATTTCCTTTGTTTAAGGCCATGAAATAGATGAAGTAGCTTTTCATGTCAGTCCAGGCAGAAGCCAGTTTCTCTAAAACCTTGAGATCAGTCTGTCTTACCTCTCAGTCATCCCCTGATTTTCCATCCCTCTCTCCTGCAGTAACTCGCCTTATGTTTCATGAAATCCATGCCCCAACTTGAAACCTTTGCTCAGGTCATCCTTTCATGCTGGAATGCTCTTTCCTCCTGTCCACATGGTAAACTCGCGTATGACCTCCAAATGTTTACCCAAATATCACCCGACCCATGAGGCTGACCCTACTGAAGACTGTAGTATCCCTACACGTTATATCCCTGGGCTACATTTCTTTCCTTTGCACTCATTGTCTTTTAACACACTCTGTGCTCATTTATGCAATCCTTCTTGGTCCACTACAGTACAAACTCCATGTTGATAGGATGTTCTGGTCTGTTTTGATCCACAGATATATCCCGAGCATCGAGAATTTGTTGTCAGTCTCACACATACAGAAAACACACTTCTGCTTACTGAAGGGGAAACGGGGAGGGATAAATTGGGAATTTGTGATTAACAGATACGCACTGCTACATGTAAAATGGATAAAGAACGGGGACCTGCTGTATGGCACAGGGAACTATCACCGGTATGCCGTATTAATAATAACCTATCAAGGAAAAGAATCTGAAAAAGAATAGATATAGATACATAAATGTATAACCAAGTCACTTTGCTATCTCCCTGAAATACTGTATATCTTTACTTCAGTAAAAACATGTTTGTTGAAAAAAATTAATGAATAAGCATTTCTTTTTCTTTCTTCCATTTAACTTTCCTACTTTAAAAAAAGCATTTTTAGTTACATACTCTCTTTTCATTTGCTAACAGGCATTCAAAGAGGGAAATATATAGACCAGCAATTAAAACGACTTGTATTATTTGCTGACAGTTTCAAAATAAGGCATAGAATGAAGGCTGGTTCTGATAGAGGCAGATATCATTATAATAATGGTATGAGTTATATGTAGTCAAAGGAAGCAGGAAGTTTTTGGAGCAATCACATTAGAAAAATGGCAACAGCAAGGGCTTTGAAGATGTATTCCCCAGACAACTTACAATCAAAATCAGCCAAGAGAAAACACATTTTCAGGAAGGGGCGCCTCCTCATCCAGGTGTGAATTTCCTCATTAACATGTTGGATGGATCGCTTTTTAAGTGAAATGATGTTGATAGTCCCAACCACAAAGAGCTACACAGGCAGAAATGGCTCCCAAAACACTCATTAATATTGATTCCCAATGCCTCCTACTATCACCATTTCTGGTCTTTATTCTTTAAGTGGAAAGTTCCTACAAAATCCCCAAGAGTTAACCATTCACTGTACTTGAAATTCTCATAGGAAGTACCACTGCCCAAACTAACAAAGTTAAACAAAGGAACTTAGAAATTAGTATCATAGGCCCTGCCCCTTATCATCTTTTCTCGGGGCACTCTGCCATGTACTTTTTATATACTTTTTACTCAAGACAATTCTAATTAAAGCTAAGTTTCTCTCTTTTTCTTTTTCTCCCCCCGCCTCACTCATGTGTGTGTATGTATATGGAGTGTGTGTGTGTGTCTCTCATGTGTGGTGTAGTGAAGTAGAATGATTTATTAACCTCCCTGTATGTACCAAGCACCATGCTTAGCCCCAATTCATTTAATCTGAAAATAAACCTTAAATGAAAGTTCATTGCCCATTATGCTTCAGCTGATAAGTGCTGGAGAAATTCTTTAATCTAAGTTTGGCAACTTAACAATCTTATGTTATTTTTTCTAAAATACCTGTTAGAAACAATGGGAGTGATGGCACTCCATTTTCTGATTAATTATTAAGAGAAGAACTCTGATGTGATAAACAGTGACTACAACACGGTTTAGGAATGTAAGACAAAAGCAAGTTCCTGATTTGATATCTGGAACAATAAAACTGAGTTCCCTGGTTTCTCAGAGAATATATAATCCTGAGGAATTAGTAATTTATGTTGATTCAGGTGAGAATGAATGTCCTCTGGTAGGATGAAGAGCTTGGGTACCCAGAGACCTCTGCAGTAAAACCTGTCACCCTACTTTTTCTTTGGTATTGGAAGATCAGACATGCTAAAACAGAATTCCTTAACTGAACCTTGAGGTATTCATTCATAAGTTGCAGAGATGAACACAACTTAATGACTGAACACACATACACACACATTGAGAATATTAAAAGGAAAATCATTCTTCCTCATGCATAAGGGAAATGATGAAGACAAGCTTAAAAAAGAGATAAGAAACCATCTTTAGTATCAACTCTTAGAATTTTGTTTTAGTAGCTGCCTTGACAATCAAACTTCCCAGCTCTATTAAACTGTAGCTAAACATAAATTGGTGTTTTATATGTATTTACTTCCCTGGTGGCTCAGACAGTAAAGAATCTGCCTGCAATGTCAGAGGCCCAAGTTGGATCCCTGGGTCAGAAAGATCTGCTGGAGAAGGAAATGGCAACCCACATCAGAATTCTTTCTTGGAAAATCCCATGGACAGAGGAGCCTGGCAGGCTACAGTCCATATTATCCAAAGAGTCGGACACAACTGAGCAACGAACACTTTTTTTAACTTTTTATGTATTTACTATCCAAGGTCCCTGAAGCAGGAAAAAGGGCAGGCTACCATTTTGAAACATTGATCAATATAGAGATCAATCAATAGTTAAAAGGACTCTGAATGTAAAGTTGTGATGAATGACAAGTCTTGATTAAAGAACTAAAGCCAATTCTTTTCTTAAACCAAATTTTCATAGGCAGTGGTTGATCTCAACTTTAAATGCAATTTGCTAGCTAATTTCAATTCAAATTAAATGTAGACTCTTAGAATTGAGTGGTACCTCAGACCTAATTTCATCTCATCTCCACATTTTACACATGAGAATGCAAGTGACTTTCTCAAGAAAATGAAAAATCATCAACAACAAAAAGAAAGAACACAAGGAAATGTATATATGTATTTTTTAAAATCTCAGAATTCACATGTGCTAAGATAGCTGTATGTGCACTCATGCTGAGTCACTTCAGTCATGTCTGACTCTTTGAGACCCCCTGGACTGTAGCCCGGCAGGCTCCTCTGTCCATGGGATTCTCCAGGCAAGAGTACTGGAATAGGTTGCCATGCCCTCCTCCAGGGGATCTTCCTGACCTAGAGACTGAAGCCCCATCTCTTCCCTCTCTACTGGCAGGTGGGTTCTTCAGTAGTGCCATCTGTATATTAGATAGTAAACTGGTACTTTTCCTCTCCTCTCGTTCTTATTCCAGGCTAAAATAATCTACCTAGTTTGATTGAATTCAGCACATGCGATTGTAATTACCTTTGAAAATTTTGAAGTTGGTATTAAGCTTTCAAAACTTTTCAGAGTTCACGGGTGGAGAAAAGGCGGCTTAGACAGCAAGTGGTCTCACGAGGTGGGGTGAGTTAGAAACCACGATACTCCCCAAAGGCTCCCATGGCTGACCTCCTGTGTTATCTGAAACTTCCTCCTTGAGCCTGACTTGCAGGATCTGAGGCCAAAGGAACCAGGCTTTAGAAGGTAACTGTGTCACCTGTCAGGACAAGCACACAGTTCCAAAAACAGCCCTGCCATAATTTATTTCATCAGATTCATTGGCTCATGAAATAGGACACTGGACTGGTTCAAACTGATGGGACTGGAGGTAGAAAATACCACTGTATATCATTCTGGAAATGATATAGACACTGCTGGGCCCTCCATCGTGAAAAATCTGTGTAACCAGAAATAGCATGCAGGCCCATACAGGTGAAATATTAAAGGAAGAGAATAATATTTAGGGGCTTCTTAATAGCGCGTGTGTGTATCCTCAGTTGCTCAGTCATGTCCAACTCTTTGCAACCCTGTGGACTGTAGCCGGCCAGGCTCCTCTCTCCACGGGATTTCCCAGGCAAGAAGACTGGAACAGGTAGCCAGTCCCATCTCTAGGGAATCTTCCCCACCCAGAGACTGAACTCGTGGCCGCTGTGTCTCCTGCGCTGGCAGGTGGATTCCTTACCACTCAGTCATCTGGGAAGCCCCTCCTAACAGTGTGACCTAAGCTAACAGTGTGACTTAGTAAGTGTTCTCATGACTGCCTTGCCTGGACCTAGTGAGACGCAGAGACTGTAGCTCTGAACACAGGATCTGGCACAAAGCAGGCAATGGGACAAAAATGGTATTAGGAGTTGTCGCTTTCTACACCGCCCTGCACCTTCCGTGTCAGACACAACGCACATGTAGCATTTTGCACACAACTCCTGTAATACACCAACCATCTTTCTGAAATGTCAATTTCAGAAACAGAGAAGACAGTATTTATACAGATGTTTGATTTCAAAGCCCATGACTTTGCTGCTTCTCCATATGTGTCTAAAAATACTGTGGAGAATCAACTTACACTGAGCCCTCACTTTGTATTAGAGCTCACAATATTTGCATGTACTTTTTGAATTTGAAGCTATTTGTCCCATTGTACATACCAAGGAACTAAGGCACATAGAAAATGGGTCACATGCCCAAAATTCTAATACTTTAATTAGTGGGTTAGCTTTCCATTCTTGTATGAGTTCATTTCTCTAAAACATGTAGCCAACAGAGAGTAAATTTTATATATATAAATATATATATATGTGTGTGTGTGTATACACACATATATATATATATGCATAACAGCTTGACCTAACTGTCAACCTGAAAGTTCTCCTGATGTTTTGTCAAGTTTGGCGCCCAACAATTGCCAAGTTAAGAGAAACAATCAAGTGGTAAGTTTGATAATCAGATAGAATTTTTTATTTCCTATTAATGAAAATGGACCTCAAAGTGTGGCAAATATACCTATACTATGGATTCAAAATCAAGTCGGTGTTAAAATGTACAATATGCATAACTGAGAAATGTACTGAAATTAAATAAACCAAATGGAATATTTGTTTATGCCTCAAAGTGTGAAATAATATTTAGATTTAAAATGTGGCATATTTCCAAGTCCTCTGGTAAACATACCTTAATGTTTTCTTCCTGAGAAAGCAAAGTCAATCCACAAGGTATCTGACATAGACAATTGGAAAATATAAATATTTCACTGGAAATGTATAGATTGAAATTCTATAATCTAACAATTAGAAATATAACCTAATTAAAAAATTTTTTCAAAATTGTCCAAACTTGAACATTTCCTATTAAACGAGGAAATGGCAACTCAGCCCAGTATTCTTGCCTGAAACATCCCATGGACAGAGGAGCCTGGGGGGATACAGTCCACAGGGTTGCAAAGAGTAGGACATGACTGAGCAACTGAGCACACACACACATTAAAAAAAAGACACTTGTTTTGTCATAAAGCTCTTATCATAGCAGATATTGTAGAGAATATCATAGGTCCATGGATTTATATTTGAAAACTTACAAAAATAAGTGTTTTATGCATAAGCTCATTTACTTTCCACAGTTATCAAATGAAGCGAGTATGTGTGTGTATATTTTGATTTATAGTTCCAGCTTAGGAAACTGAAACTCTAGCCAGAATTTGGACCCAAGTCACAGTGATGCTGGAGCTTCCCTGGTTGCTCAGCCGGTAAAGAATCTGACTGTGATGCAGGAGGCCAGGTTCGATTCCTGGGTCAGGAAGATCTGCTGGAAAAGGCATAGACCACCCACTCCAGTATTCTTGGGCTTCCCGGGTGGCTCAGCTGGCAAAGAATCTTCTGGCAATGCAGGAGACCTGGGTTCAATCCGTGGTTTGGGACGATCCCCTGGAGAAGGGAATGGCTACCCCCTCCAGTATTCTGGCCTGGAGAAGTCCATGGACTGTATGGTCCACGGGGTTGCAAAGAGTCGGACACGACTGAGCGACTTTTACTTTCACAATAATGTCAAGGTTTTGCCTCCATAAAAGGGTAACGGCCACACTTCTTTCAACTCTAACTAGAAGACATTTGTGAAAGCTGTTTATCTACCTAAATAGATACAGAATTCAGAACACAATCTTAATTTTAGAGTGATGTTTTCAAGGCTGTAGGGAAAACAGATTGAGTACCAAGGTAAGAGATTTTAAATATCTGTTCATATTCACTGGAGTATGGTCCATATAGTATATCCTTTATGCTCACAACAAAACCAAATATTTTCTATTATCATTTGTTTCCCTTTTCAATTGAAAGAGAAATTGGCCCATATGTCAAAAAGATAGACAATTTCTATAAATATATTATATTTTATCCAGAAGAGGGCAGTGGCAGACATTCAACCTAATGTCTGATATTTTGGTCAGAGGAAAGCCAAGCTCAAATAAAATAAATGCCTATATCAGCAAGTTGCACTTCCTTTCGTGGCCTGCAATGCGATGAGAAGTAACATTAACACATCTGGATAAAATGTTTTAAAAACTGACGCTAGTATTTTAGCAGTTAGCTCATTTTACCAGCCAGCAGAAGAATGTGATTCCGTGTGATTCTGGTCAGTGTTACTGCCTAAGGGGTCCACATTTTCCCCAAGCTTGAATTTCAAGGTTACATTTGGCATTCAGGTACAAAAGTCCTCTCTACAGCTATGTTCAATTATTATGTAAGATGCCTATGGACAAAATGTTCATCATGATATCAAGTCTTCAAAAATGATTCTGCTTCATCAAAACTTAAAAGAAATAGAAAACAACAGTAGTTTTGATAAGTCTGATTTCCTGAGTGGCTGAGACAAGTGATTTATGAATCACATAACCGCTTCAGCTCATTTTAATTGCTGGCTTTGTCTTCTAAGCAATTCTTCTCTGCACTGTACAGATATGAAAGCACCCTTTATCTGGGGTCCTTGGTTTTACACTCGAAAACTCTTTGAGAATACCCGCCATTCTTAGAGCTTTGTCTCTTTCTCTTGTGTTTTGAAATTCCATCTGCCTGAAGCTCAAATGACAGGAGATTCTGTTAAAAGAAAAGACATTTTCTAGTATTTAGTCATTAGCTTTACTATGTACATCTGATCTTTTTAGAAAAACTGGATAGATGGGGTACTTACCAAGGTCAAAATGGACCAACTTGAATTTTATCATTACAACAAACATTTTTATCAATATACTCCCATAAATTCCACAAATACTTATGAGGCTCTACCTGTATCAAGCGTTTATATTATATGAGTTTATTCATTCTTCAGTTAATTATTGTCAATTATCTGTTGATCAACTGTGCTGTTTGCAAAAACAACCCCTCACAAAAAAGGAGTTTGTGTTATGAATTGCTACAGGGAACAGAGTGAAAAGAAGTTGTAAGTTGTAGAAAACATATAGAATGGAGCTGGGTTGTCTTAGTTAAGTCCCATGGTCTCTGCCTTATCCATAAAATGGGGATATAATATTTACTACTAAGAAACTGCTGTGGGTCAATAGATTGTGTTTATAACCTCTACCCGAGTGCTCAGCTGCCCCAGAGGCTCAACAACCGTAACCATTGTTTTGAAAGATAACTTCCATATAAAGCCCAGCCTTGACCACAACGGGCAGTCAGTATTCTGCTGCTGATCAAATGGCAGCGCTAGAGAATGCCACTTCCCACGTGTCCTTCCCAACCTTTAAAAAGGGCCCTAAAAACCTGGGGACAACCAGAACGAGGGCTGGAACTCACATCCCCATCCATGCATGCCCATTCCAAAAAGACATCCATGGATGCCAACTCTGAGAGGGTGCTTTCAGTGTGGCCAGAACCTAAAAGTACACGAGGTCCTTCTCCATGTATTAGCCTTGCAGCTGAGAGCAGATGGCACAGTCACTCTGAGCTGGCAAGAAGCTGAGAGTCTAAAGTCCAAATGGATATTATACCATCTAAACCCAGACAGGGAAGCTTAATAATAGGAGCTTCAATACCCATTTTTTTATAACAAATATTTTATAATGTCTCGTTGGCTAGTCCAAAATGAAATTATTTCCTTCTAGACATAATTTAAATCAATGTAATATGATTATGTAATAGAAAAGAATAGGGAACAAATACATACTTTCTATGTACTTATATTTTACATTACTGCATGTTATAACATGCATATCTGCATTTCTGTTTCAATGTTTGTGCATGCTAAGTCACTTCAGTGGTGTCCGACTCTGCGACCCTCTGGAAGCCCTATAGCCCACCAGGCTCCTCTGTCCACGGGATTCTCCAGGCAAGAATACTGGAATGGGTTGCCATGCCCCCCTCCAAGGGATCTTCCTGATCCAGGGATCGATCCAGATCATATCTGGTATTGGCAGGTGGATTCTTTACCACTAGCACCACCTAGGATGCCCCTAGATTTGTTTAATGTAGTATCATACTCAAGTGCCTAGGTCCAGCTATACTAGATGACCTGGTTTTAATGAGTAGGTTTGGGTTCAGCAGATACAGGACGATCACCGAGTTTATCAGTTACTAACTCGTTTCTCAGCTCCCCAGTTCTATTTTGTAGGGCTGGGCATGGCACCCCAAAACCTCATTTCTCCTTTGTTGACTTTCTCCCCGTTAGGCTCTGCCTCTGGGGCCCCTGGAGCCTTCACAGCTGGGGTAGGAAGGCGAAAGTCGCAGACGGAAGTTGCTCCTTCCATCTCTAGCCGAGGAGCCTCTTGGCAGCCTAGGACTCCTGGGAGCCTCGCCCTGCCATCTGTCATCAGCTGCAGAGCCTTTCCTGGGCAGCACCTGAACACAGCTTGTGGTTCTGTCCACAGCCTCGCAGCCCAGCTTCCCTTAGATGCCAGTCAGCCCTTAATCCCCCGTCAATGGTCTGGATCCCAGCTTCACGGCCCCTTCCTCTGAATCAGACACTCCAGCCCAGCTGCCCTCCTCCCTAGAGATCTGAGTTTGAGCTTCACAGGGTCTAGCCTCCAAGTTTCTGTGTTTTTCCCTTTGTTCCCTACCGGTGCTGGCAACAGTTGTCAGCTGCTCCGTCATGTCCGACTCTTTCTCACCCAGTGGACTGCAGCACTCCAGGCTTCCCTGTCCTTCATTACCTCCCAGAGCTTGCTCAAACCCACGGCCATCGAGTCGGTGATGCCATCCAACCATCGCGTCCTCTGTCACCCTCTTCTCCTCCTGCCTTCAATCTTTCCCAGCATCAAGGTCTTTTCCAATGATTTGGCTCTAAGCATCAGGCGGCCAAAGTACTGGAGCTTCAGCTTCCACACAGTCTAGTGGTGGTAGCTGCTTCCTGAAGCTGCCTTTTCCAGGATACCTCAACCTTTCAAGTTACCAGCTGACAGCGTGTTCGTAAGAATTCTTTATCTGCTCAACTAACTTGACATTTCTCTCTTTTGACCAGACTCTGACTCCTACACCTACTGAAGACTGCTAAATTGATTTCTTTTTTATTTGAACATTTAAAGTAAGGACTACAGGCATGTTTCTATATACACATAAAATGATCATGAATGCAATTGCTATGGATACTGACTGACACGAGGCTGACACACTGATCACAGAGCAGCAGTGCCTTTGATGATGCCGCTTTCAGAGATGGTGAACAACGCTTTACAACATGCTGAGCAAAACCAACTGCCATCTCCTCTGATTTATAGTCTCATCCCTGGAAAATTCAGCACATGTCTTAAAATGGTCAAAAAAAAAAAACGCATATGTGTTTCTATGTAAAATACAGTCATGGGAGACGTGGAAGAAGACTCGTGCAGGGCAGTCGGGCATTGCTGGACATCTAAAGGTGCTGACTCCGAACACTCAGCCCCAGAGCTGCCCAGCACCTTCCCAGATGCCTCTGGGAGTAAAGCCACATCTATTGAGAATCAAAGAAGCCAACACAGGCATACTTCATTTTATTGCATTTCACTTTATCAGGGTTTGCAGTTATTGAGTCTGGGGGCACTTTTTTTTGCTTGCTTTCTTCCCCACAACAATTTGAAGGTTTGTGGCAACCCTGCCTTGAGCAGGTCTGATAGTGAAAGGGATAGTTGCTGAGTCGTGTCTGACTCTATGCAACCATATGGACTGCAGCCCACCAGGCTTCTCTGTCCATGTAATTCTCCAGACAAGAATACTAGAGTGGGTTGCCATTCCCTTCTCCAGGGGATCTTCCCAAGCCAGGGATTGAACCCCAGGTCCCCTGCATTGCAGGCAGATTCTCTACCATCGGAGCCACCAGGGAAGCTGCTTGAGCAAGTCTGTCAGCATCTTTTTCCCATCTGTGAGTTGTTTACCCATTAGGACAACCACACAAGGAGCTGATTTCCTGGTTTACTGCTGACATCTTTGAGGTACATCTCAGAGAAGGTTTGTGACTTCTCCAAGGACATGCAGCATCCAGCTGTCAGTGGTCAAATTCGAACCCACAGCTTTGGATTCCTGATGCCACTCACCACCCCTCCCTGCACTCTTCTATCTGAGTGGAGGATGGGCAGGTACAGAGGACAGTGAGCTAGGAAATGCGGACATCTTGGACAGCCAGGAAGGAAAGAAACCAGACTCGGCACAAGCCAGGACCTTGGAAGGAAAGAAAACAGACTCAGCACAAGCCAGGACCTTGGAAGGAAAGAAACCAGACTCGGCACAAGCCAGGACCTTGCTTGAACAATGAGAAATTTTACCAGTGAAGAAATCACCCACAAGATATCTGTGAAGCTGAACTAATTTATATCCACCACCAGCACCTATGCTTGCCCTTTTTTATAGGCAGTTGCCTATGAGTGCATAGTCTGTTCTCATACAGACCCTACACTTATAATAAACTAGCTCTGTCTGCCTCAGCAAACAACTGGAGGGCATAATCTTTTCACTGATTGTGGGATTCAGTTATAAGACCAAAAAAGCTGTGTTCTTACAAAGATGCCTCCCAGGTGGACCTCCAAAATCCTGAAGAATTACCCCCAAAATGCCTAAGACAAACATTTGCTGCTTTGCAATTCAGACTGTGTTCAATCTGTAGGTGTTTAGCATGTTCCTTTCAAAATATAGCCACGTGAAGCTTATTCTAAAATGGCTAAGGACTTTAGAACAGAAAGATTCAGAGCGGAGCACTTTCCTGTTTCTCTAGATGGTCAGAGCCAGCGTCAGAAACCTGCTGTCACCTGGTGAATCCATCCAGGATGACTAGTTTTCTAGGTTCAATTCAGTTCATCCGTTCAGTCACATCTGACTCTTTGCAGACCCATGGGCTGCAGCACGCCAGGCTTCCCTGTCCACCACCAACTCCTGGAGCTTGCTCAAACTCATGTCCATAGAGTCACGGATGCCATTCAACCAAGTTTCCCAACTTGCTTCTTGACTAATTAACAGTGACCTCAATAAATTATTTTGTCTACTTAAGCACAGGGCTAACTCAGATGTCTTTATCACATCTTTTTTCGGGGAGCAGCAAAAGAGACTGGGCTGACACCCTGCCACATTCTCTGTGACCCAAGAGTTCGATGTCTTAGACCAACTTAACAGCACACAGAGTAAAGCGGCATCTTTGGAGCTGAAGGGCAAACTCTTGACATCAGAAACTCTCTGTGGGATGGAAAATGATTGACAGGGTCTACCATCTTCCTAAATTACCCCCCTTTCCTCCACCGTGGGAGAATGTTTTTGTCCTATAGTGCGTCTGCCAAACAATACTCTCAGGAACGTTTGAAGCCACACAGTATGAACGGAACAGAGGTAACAGGAGAATAAAACTGCCTTGTATGTAAAGTTCACAGCCGACTGAGGTCTGGGTCCAAACTGTGAGCCCAGAGCCCTGCGTTCACTTATCATGACAATCGGTCCACCAAAGGAAAGCCACAGCCCCGCGGCCCCAGTCTGGAGGAGCAGCCACTTACTGGAAGGCACTGGAGCTCCCAGGGTAGCCCAAATCGCATCTTTAGAGTCATGTCAAATTGCAGCAGAACCCTATGGTCCTGGCCCAGTTGCACCCCACGGCCTCCGTCTGCCTTTGTCTCTGGAAAAACTTTAGCTAAAGAGTACAACGTGCAGAGCACGGCTGAGAGGAGCTACCCCACGTCCAAGGTCAGGGGCAGCAGCCGAAAGGAGTTATCCCGTGTCCGAGGTCAAGGGCGCCAGCCGAGAGTGCCAGGCTGCGACAGCTCAGGAGCAGCCGAGAAGAGCTGCCCCATGCCCGAGGCCAGCGGCGGCGGCCAGGAGGAGCGACCCAGCGTCCAAGGAGCAGTGGCTGTGCAGGCACCAGAGGGCCTAAAGGAGCAATTCCACGTTCAAGATCGGTAGGGGCAGCGGTGAGGAGATACCCCTCGATCAAGGTGAGGAGCAGCGGCTGCGCTTTGCTGAAGCAGCCGTGAAGAGACACCCCACGTCCAAGGTGAGAGAACCCCAAGGAAGACGGTAGGTGTTGCAAGAGGGCTGCTGCTACGTCACTTCAGTCGTGTCTGACTGTGTCTGACTCTGAGGCAGCCCACTAGGCTCTTCTGTCCCTGGGATTCTCCAGACAAGAACACTGGAGTGGGTTGACATTTCCTTCTCCAATGCGTGAAAGTGAAAAGTGAAAGTGAAGTTGCTCAGTTGTGCCTGACTCTTAGCGACTCTATGGACTGGAGCCTACCAGGCTCCTCCATCCATGGGATTTTCCAGGCAAGAGTACTGGAGTGGGGTACCATTGCCTTCAACACACTGAAACCATAATCACAGAAAACTAGTCAATCTAATCACACTAGGACCACAGCCTTGTCTAACTCAGTGAAACTAAGCCATGCCCTGTGGGGCCACCCAAGACGGGCGGGCAAGGTGGAGAGGTCTGACACAGTGTGGTCCACTGGAGAAGAGAATGGCAAACCACTTCAGTATTCTTGCCTTGAGAACCCCATGAACAGTATGAAAAGGCAAAATGATAGGATACTGAAAGAGGAACTCCCAGGTCAGTAGGTGCCCAATATGTTACTGGAGATCAGTGGAAAAATAACTCCAGAAAGAATGAAGGGACAGAGCCAAAGCAAAATCAATACCCAGCTATGGAGGTGACTGGTGATAGAAGCAAGGTCTGATGCTATAAAGAGCAATATTGCATAGGAACCTGGAATGTCAGGTCCATGAATCAAGGCAAATTGGAAGTGGTCAAACAAGAGATGGCAAGAGTGAATGATTAGTGTGCTATAGTCCAGGGGTCACAAATAATTGGACACAACTGAGCAACTGAACTGAACTGATCTGAAGTGAATCATTAGGTGATAAGAGAGTAAAAGAAGGAAGAAAACAAAAATAATATGTATAAATTATATCTTATAGTCTACAGGTTGACTATATCCTCCCAAACTTTACAAGTTGAAATCCTAAGCTGCAATTGGATATATGAGGAGGTGGGACCTCTGGGTGGTACTTAGGTCTTGTGGGTGGAGCCCTCAAGTGTAAAGATTAGTACCCTTATGAGAATAGACTTGGGAGTCTGGTCTCCACCATGTGAGGACACAGTGAGAAGATAACGTCTGCAAATCAGGAGAGGCCTCACCACACCCTGGACCTGCTGTTCCTTGATCTAGGCTTCCCAGCCTCCAAACGGAAAAGCAAATCATGTTGTGTAAGACTCCCAATCTATTACAGTAGCCCAAACTGATTATTATAGTCAAGTGTGATTTATAAAAATAAAACAAATATGGTAATATTCACCATATGAGTTCACAAGAGTCTGACACAACTTAGCGACTAAACCACCACCACATAATATAAATATATATATATAATATATAAACAAATATATTAATATTGAGATAAGAGGAAACACTATGGTCTTTTTAACAGGTATAGAGAGAAAACCTTCACAGAATCAGGAGCAGGACACCAGGCCCCAGACAGTTGCTCATTTGCTGACTCAAGAAGCCACATCTGCAGCAAACCGCTGTGGCCCTCACCACCTGCTTGAGTCATTGCCAAGATCTGTGTGCCTTCTACCTGTGCACACTCAGGCGCACACAGATGGTGTGGCAACCAGCACCCCTGCAGATGTAAGATCTGGATGGTGGGTGCTGATCTCTGCAAGTCGTCTAGGGCCCTGGCATTGGCTACGGCTTACTGTTTACACAGAGGCAAGCACAGCCACTAGACCCACAAACACAGAACATGGAAACAAGAAAATTCATCACATTATCACAAAGAATGGCAAGTATTACGGAAACTGAACACTAACAGAAATTGAGCACTCTGGGGAGTTAAGGAAAGCACTTAATTATTTCTTAATTAAATGTAATGTTTTCAAACATTGTTTTAAATGATTAGATCAGATTGATATCAAATATGAATTTAATAGCTGCTATTACTCTCAATACTTTCCATTTCTAAGATTTCCATTTGTATAGAATCAGGATATCATCATCACAACTAATTAAAGAATAATTTTCTAATATCCATTCATATTCCCATTTCTTCAGTTCTACAGAATCTCTAGGGATAAAATCCAGGCATTAGTATGGTCTCACTTTGTAGGGTGATTACAGTGCATAGCCAAGATTGGGGAATCTCTTGCCCTATCCCTTTCTTTCCTAAATGAAAGCTGGGTCTGAAGATGTGATTAGATTCACTTTAAACATCTGCCTTAAGAGATTCCCAAGTGATGCTGTACCTTCTCTACTAAACCACATCAGTGGGCACAAGTTAGTCAGGACACCATACTACCAGCCAAGCTCAGATCTTCAACTAAAGTCACATGTTCTCCTTTGCAATGAGCAAGTTATTTGTGGAGGTTCTGTTTGGTTTTGCACTGAAAAATTCTCTTCATCAGCAACCATCATAGTTTAGCAACCATTGAAATTTCTGTCTTAATTGAATTTTTTTCCAGAGTGTTGGAAAATGATGATTTTTCTAAATATATATATATTTATACACACACATATATGACACTGAATCACTTTGCTGCACACCTGAAACTAACACACTGTAAATACACCATAGTTCAAACTCTACTTTAAAGAAGCCTCTTATGATGAAGGTAAGCTCATGTTTGTTTTGAAACTACTGTATGGCACAGTCCCACTCCTGGGCCTATACCTGGAGAAAAGCTTAATTCAAAAAGATACGCTCACCCCAGTGTTCACTGTAAAAAACAAACGTATCATTACTGGGGGTCAAGAGTGGGAAGGGATAAATTAGGAGTTGGATATTAACATAAACACACTACTCTATATAAAATAGAAAGCCAACAAAGACCCACTGTATAGCACAGAGAACTGTACTCAGTATTTTGCAATAACCTATAAGGGAAAAGAACTTGCAAAAGAATAAATATATAAAACTGAATATATATAAAAACTTGAAAAAATATCTGTATAACAATATATATATAAACTGAATATATATAATATATATATATGCATGCTGCTGCTGCTAAGTTGCTTCAGTCATGTCCAACTCTGTGCGACCCCATTGACGGCAGTCCACCAGGCTCCCCCACCCCTGGGATTCTCCAGGCAAGAACACTGGAGTGGGTTGCCATTTCCTTCTCCAATACATGAAAGTGAAAGTGAAGTCGCTCAGTCGTGTCTGACTCTTTGGAATCCCATAGATTTCAGTCTACCAGGCTTCTCCATCCATGGGATTTTCCAGGCAAGAGTACTGGAGTGGGGTGCCATTGCCTACTCCGATATTTGTGGAGGTTCTGTTTGTTTTTGCACTGAAAAATTCTCTTCATCAGCAACCATCATAGTTTAGCAACCATTGAAATTTCTGTCTTAATTGAATTTTTTTCCAGAGTGTTGGAAAATGATGATTTTTCTAAATATATATATATTTATACACACACATATATGACACTGAATCACTTTGCTGCACACCTGAAACTAACACACTGTAAATACACCATAGTTCAAACTCTACTTTAAAGAAGCCTCTTATGATGAAGGTAAGCTCATGTTTGTTTTGTTTTAAATAATAATTTTAACTCATAAATGAAGAAAGAATGAGAAAATTAGAAAAATCACCATTTTCCAACACTCTGGAAAAAAATTCAATTAAGACAGAAATTTCAATGGTTGCTAAACTATGATGGTTGCTGATGAAGAGAATTTTTCAGTGCAAAAACAAACAGAACCTCCACAAATATCGGAGAAGGCAATGGCACCCCACTCCAGTACTCTTGCCTGGAAAATCCCATGGATGGAGAAGCCTGGTAGACTGAAATCTATGGGATTCCAAAGAGTCAGACACGACTGAGCGACTTCACTTTCACTTTCATGTATTGGAGAAGGAAATGGCAACCCACTCCAGTGTTCTTGCCTGGAGAATCCCAGGGGTGGGGGAGCCTGGTGGACTGCCGTCAATGGGGTCGCACAGAGTTGGACATGACTGAAGCAACTTAGCAGCAGCAGCATGCATATATATATATTATATATATTCAGTTTATATATATATTGTTATACAGATATTTTTTCAAGTTTTTATATATATTCAGTTTTATATATTTATTCTTTTGCAAGTTCTTTTCCCTTATAGGTTATTGCAAAATACTGAGTACAGTTCTCTGTGCTATACAGTGGGTCTTTGTTGGCTTTCTATTTTATATAGAGTAGTGTGTTTATGTTAATATCCAACTCCTAATTTATCCCTTCCCACTCTTGACCCCCAGTAATGATACGTTTGTTTTTTACAGTGAACACTGGGGTGAGCGTATCTTTTTGAATTAAGCTTTTCTCCAGGTATAGGCCCAGGAGTGGGACTGTGCCATACAGTAGTTCTCTTTTTGGTTTTTAAGGAACCTCCATACTGCTCTCCCTAGTGGCTGTTTTCACCCCCACTAGTAAGGTAGGCGTGTTCCCCTCTCTCCACACCCTCTCCAGCACATGATAATAGAGTTTTTGATGATGACTACTCTGCAGAGTATGAAGTGGTACCTCACTGTAGTTTTGATTTGCATTTCTCTCCTAATTAGCAATGATGAGGATCTTTTCACATGCCTCTTGGCCATCTGTATGTCTTCTTTGGAGAAATGTTTACTCAAGTCTTCTGCCTATTTTTTGATTGAGTGGTTAATAAAAGAGTTTTAAAATTACAGTACTAATATTGCTACTTTCATAATATAGTTAATAGAATTACAAAATTCTTTTCAGTTTTTTTGACTCTTAAATCATAACCAACTGAAAGGTCTACGATAATATCAGTGCATTCAAAATTGTTACTTACTACTTAAAATAATTGTTTTATTTTTGTGGTTATATTAATATATGGGTTCATTTGTTTTTGTTTATTTTCAGTTTCAGGATGTGCTTTTTAAATAAATTTTATTTTTTAACATGTAAAATATTTCTATGTTTCAAAAGTCCAAACTATATTAAAAGAAGCACTCAGAAAAGTCTTGGTTTCATCCATATATCCTTCATCCAAATTCTCCCTGCCTGCCAAACTAGTATTTGTATTAGATTTTAGCTCATCCTTTGAGAGTTCTTTCTTCTAGCAAATAATAAAAGCATTATTTATTCATTCTTTCATGATTGACTCATTCAGAATGTATTCAGTAAGTGCCAACTATGGGACAGTGAGCTCGGCACAGGAAATATACGGACAAGAGCCAGATAGAGGTAATGCCCATTTTCACGGATGTTACAACTAAACAGAAAAAATAATCAGGAGAAAAAATCATGACAAAAGAAAGGAAAATGTTATTAAAGAAGAGGACTGCATTAAACTGGGAGGTTTCATACACTATATGGATGCAAACACAGCTCCTGAAGGAAGCAATGCTTAATTGAGACTTGATGGTGGGCAGAACAGAGCCAGAAGCATGGGTTAGGTTGAATATTTTACCTAGAAAGTGAAGCGTTTGTGCAAAGACCTTGCCATGGAAAAGAGCTTGGTTACAGAGGAGAAATTTTTAGCAGGCCAACTGTGATGGAGCTCCTCACTAAGCTCGGCTTTCTCTCCAATCTGTTTCTTTCTTCTGCTTTTCTTAAACTCATTCCTGTGACCCCAGCACCCATCTGGGAAACAGGGCATCATCTTCAGCTGCTCCTTGTTCAAGCCCCTCATCCACTGCCTGACAGCATCTGTTTTTCTTCTGTCTCCTCTCCTCCATTTCTCTGATACTAGGTAATTCAGGGCCACTCACCCAAACGTCCATTTTCACCATCTTCAAACACCTGTAACACATTTCTGCACAGTCAATGCAGTTCCTCGAATTCTCTGTTAAATTCAAACATTATTACCACAGTCACACTCTGTTTCAAACTGGTTCCTTGGGCACAGAGGTTTTCAGTATATTTTCTCTTAGCTTTTCCCTGATCTGCAAATCTGAGTCCCAGGGCGCTTATTGTGAGAGATCGTGTTATTTCCTCAGTCTTTTACTCCTGTGCA
This sequence comes from Madoqua kirkii, assembly GCA_006408675.1. Taxonomy (NCBI): domain Eukaryota; kingdom Metazoa; phylum Chordata; class Mammalia; order Artiodactyla; family Bovidae; genus Madoqua; species Madoqua kirkii. The sequence continues at coordinate 27,546 of SJYC01146653.1, read as the reverse complement.
TTCACACCCTTCACCGGGACCTTTGCAGTTTCTCCATTAAAGGAGAGACAGGAGTGAGGCTGGAAGCAGAACCACACCCGGCAAGGCAGGATTCCAGGGAGGGACCACAGGGAACTGCACGAAAGGACTGACCTTGCCCCGAGAAAGCTTGGGCCCTTGTTTGGCTCATGGAGGTAAACTCTGAGCCCTGGAATGTCCTGATGGGTGCACTTAGCATCTTGTTTGGCCCCATGAGGAAGCACGCTGGGCCCTGTAAACCTTCACCAGGCCCCCTACCTAGACACCCGTCTGGGCCACCATTGCTGCTCCTATGAAAAGAACACGGTGCTTCTGAGAGTGGGACCCCTGAGCACTCGCAGCCCCCAGGCTCTGCTCCAGGAGGCAGCCCGACAGACTGACAACTGGCAGATCTGTTTGATACCTTCTAGATGTGACTAGCTTCTGCCTCCCCAAACCTGGGTCAAGACGGAATCTTTTATAAACCTATATTACTGTGCTCAGTACACATCTGTAAAAGTGCACACCACCATTGCTTGTCAGGAAAATGTTATTCAAACCACAGTGTGATAGCATTACAATTGGCCTAAGGGCTGACATCTACAAAAATGGACAGTATCAAGTGCAAGGAGAATGTGGGACTATGAGCTTCCAGACACTGCTAAATGGGGGTAAATTGGGAGTCTCCATGCAAACCTATAGGATGATATACTTAGCACTAAATGTATGCATGAATGGCAACACAACTGTACCATCAATGGAAATATATTCATATAGTTATCAAAAGTCACTACCATATATTAACAGAAATACCACTGACAGTAGCAAAGCTCGGGAAACTACCCAAACACCCATGAGCAACTGAAAAGATAAATAAATCCTGGAATATTTCTACATGGAATATTATACAGCAAAGAAAAATGTTAAAGAACTGCTATATGCAATAGCACAAGAACTTTCATGGATAAATGTTGAGAAAAGATATAAACACAAAAAGAAAATCCAGACACAAAGAAGTACTTACCGCATAATTCAATTTATAGTATGTTCTAAAAGAGAAAACAAATTTGTGGTGAGTGACATGAAAATGGCATTGTCTCTGACAGTGTGATGAAGGGGAGAAGTCATGAGAAAGTTTCTGGGGTTCTGACTATATCCTCATCTGGGTGATAGTTACCTGGGTGTGTTCAGTTTGTAAAAAAAAAAAAAAAAACTAACAATGAGATGTATAATGAAGATTTGCTCATTTAAGTATATGTTTGTTTTACTACAACAACCATTAAAAGGAAAAATCAGTTAACTAATTTTGAGCTCGTCCAATACTGTATGCTTCCATAATTCCACTGAGTATATCAGAAGGGAGAATTGTTTTGATAAAGCCTGAACTTAAGTGGAACTTCAAGATATTACTGAGGGAAAGAAAAAAATCAATGCTAAGAATGAAAATTATCCTTTATGAATATCAGATACTTTGCATACATGATTTTATTTGCTTCTTTCAGTAATCTCATGGAATAGTCATAACATATTCCCATAACATGTATGAGGGAACTGAGGCGTAGAGAAATTAAAGAAAAAAAAAAAAAAAAAAACTAACAATGAGATGTATAATGAAGATTTGCTCATTTAAGTATATGTTTGTTTTACTACAACAACCATTAAAAGGAAAAATCAGTTAACTAATTTTGAGCTCGTCCAATACTGTATGCTTCCATAATTCCACTGAGTATATCAGAAGGGAGAATTGTTTTGATAAAGCCTGAACTTAAGTGGAACTTCAAGATATTACTGAGGGAAAGAAAAAAATCAATGCTAAGAATGAAAATTATCCTTTATGAATATCAGATACTTTGCATACATGATTTTATTTGCTTCTTTCAGTAATCTCATGGAATAGTCATAACATATTCCCATAACATGTATGAGGGAACTGAGGCGTAGAGAAATTAAAGACTCTACAGCTGACCAGAAGAGAGCTTGGAGATTTGCTTCATTCAAAGCTTGTGCTATTACACAATAATGCCTTCTTTACAATGATCGTCACAAAGTGAAGGAAGTTCCATCTTGTGGAATTTGTAGAAAAGTTTGGACACCCTCTTGTAAAAAGATAGAGCCAGGGTTGCCAGATCAAGTGCAGAATGTTTGGTTAAACTTGAATTTCAGATAAACTACAGATAATTTTTTAGTGTAAGCATTCACCTTTTTCAATATTTTAGATATATTAAACCTATAATTGTCCTATGCAATTATATATGTATATGTATATTATATATATGTATATATATAAACATGCACTAAGGGCTTCCCTGGTGGTTCAGATGGTAATGAATCTGCCTTCAGAGACTGAACTTCGGAGACCTGGGTTCAATTCCTGGATCAGGAAGATCCCTTGGATGAGGGCATGGCAACCCACTCTGGTATTCTTGCCTGGAGAACTGCATGGATGGAGAAACCTGAGGGTTACAGTCCATGGGGTCACGAAGAGTTGGACACGACTGAGCAGCTAACATACACACACACACACTTAGATATACTAAAATATGAGAATCAAATTTAACTGGGCACCTATTATTTTTATGTACTAAATGTGGAAAGCCCAGTTAGGGTGTGGTTTCTGCATGCTGGTACTACTGTCACTGTGCACTGGGTTCTTCGGGGTGGGTAGCTGTCCTGCACATTGTAGGATGTTTAGTAGCATCCCTATTCACTCTCAACTAGAGGCCACAAGCATCCTCCTTTGGTTGCAGCTCCAACAACCAAAACTGTTTCTGCAGATGTTGTCAAACAGCCACTTGGTGGGGAGAGGCAAGTGTCCTGATGGTTCAGAACCTCTGGATGTGAAAAAGCCAGGGCAGCATCCACTCCCCTGATGGTGCTGGTTAAAGAGTCCACCAAAAACAGACGCAGCAGAAGCCAAGCTGGTAACAAGATTCAGGGTAAATAAGATCATCTGCACCATTTTTCTAGATTTTATAGATGTTAATATACGATATTTGCTTTTCTCTTTCTGACTTATTTCACTTGGTAGGACAGTCTCTAGGTCCATCCACAGCTCTGTGAATAACCCAATTTTGTTCCTTTTTATGGCTGAGTAATATTTCATTGTGTACATGCTCCAAACCTTCTGTATTAGATAACCAACGAGAACCTACTGTATAATGCAGCAAACTCGACTCAGTGCTCTGTGGTGACCTAAATGGGAAAGAAGTCCAAAAACAGGGGCCATAAGTATACATGGGCTTCTCTGGTGGCTCAGCAGTAAAGAATCTGCCTGCTAATGCAGGAGACATAGGTTTGATCCCTGGGTCTGGAAGATCCCTTGGAGAAGGAAAGGACAACCCACTCCAGTATTCTTGCCTGGGAACTCCCATGGACAGAGGAGCCTGGCAGGCTGAGTCCATAGGGTCACAAAGAGTCAGACATGACTTAACAACTAAACAACAACAATATGTATACATATAGCAGATTCAGTTTGATGCCAGCAGAAACTAATTATAAAGCAACTACACTCCAAAAAAATTAATCTTAGAAAGTACTCAGGGTATAGCATTGAGACTAATCAGTAATTCTCTAAAATGGTAGGGGAGAAATTTAAATTATTTCTGCATTAATGCTTTGAAGGAGCCTCCTTCTAGGTCTTGACTAGCTCGCGAGTCAGAGTTTGCATCCTGGTGGAAGTTCTGCAGGTGACTCTCACCCAGAGGTCACTGCACCTCCTTTGCCCAGAGAATACCTGAACCCAGATTTCTACTCCTGAGTTTATCAGTCTCCATATTTCTCTCAAGGAGGCAAGACTCATTAACCAGTCTCCTCAGGTGGGTGACTAAGGAGGCAGTGTTTGCAGGCAGATGAATGAAACAGGAGGTTTTCTTACATTCCCAGAACCTTGTGGTCACCTAGAACTATTTCCTGATCTGCCTGAAGGAGAGAAGACTGGCTTTGGCTCTTACTCATCACTGCCCATGGAGCGGGCTGGCCATGCAGAGTGCATCCACACGACACACTCGGTGTAGAAATCTTTCCCCTTGGGTTGTCTTTCTGCCCCAAACTTCTCCATCATCTCTCAAGAAGCCCAATGGATCAACGCTACCTCCTTGACTTTGAAATTGACTTCTGGACTTGGAAAGCCACTGATGAGTCTGTCTTCCAAACGCCAATTTCTCAGCAAGGTCACGTCCTGAATCTTGGTGGAGAAAAGGCTCATCGCTGGATCTACTTCGGTTGTAGAGTCAGGCTGACCCAGAGCTCTACTCGGTACATGAGGGGCTGAAGACGGTCTTTGTTTCTGGGCCAACTGCCTGAGAAACAAGCCCACCCCCACCCGCCGTCATCAGCACTGCTGCTCACAGCCTGGTCTTCGGTTTGCACCGAACCCCTGCTGTACAGATCGCCTGGTGTGACGATCTCGCGCATGCAACCTATTAAGGGGGCTTAGGGATTGCTCAGAGCATCCTAACGACAACCATAGCACTGTGCAAATGTCTGTTTCTAATTTTCTTTCCTTCTCCAGAGCTCTTCGCCCCAGGCAGCTATGGCCTCTGCACTGAAGTCCACTTCTCTGGGGCTCAGGACTCCCCTTTCATCCTCATGGAAACTGAAGGAGTGTTCCTTACCCACCCCAACCCGCAGGAATCTGTCTTTATGACTAATAGACCCTCACCCACTGGGGATCAAAACAGGAGCACGCCTGAGACCAGGAACATCTGAGGGCCAGAAACCCCACTGCTGGCAGGATCCTGCCACAAGGATCCCTGTCTGAAGCTGGGACTAGAGAAGCAGAGCCCAAAAGAAAGCCTTGAGAGACCTTGGAGTCCTTCCTGGGGCTGGTTCAGGGCTCCTAAGCACAGCTCACTTAACCCACGCTTAATTTTCAGGCCCCACTTCTTTCCCTGAAGTCAACCCTTTTTGCAACAGAAGCTGCTTTAACTAAAGTTTGACTAAAGATACTCAGGGAGTATCTGCCTGGGAAGATCAGCCTCCAAGCGTCCTCTGCCAGGGCTTCTTCTTTGGAAGACAATTTTTTAGGGCAGGGGTCCCCAACTTCCCAGATCTAATGCCTGATGATTTGAGGCAGAGCTCTTCCCGATGGGAAGGTCTTATTGGAAAAGACCCTGATGCTGGGAAAGATTTAAAGCAGAGGAGAAGGGGACAACAGAGGATGAGATGGCTGGATGGCACCACTGAATTAATGGACATGAGTTTGAGGAAACTCTGGGAAGTGGTGAAGGACAGGGAAGCCTTGAATACTGCAGTACATGGGGTCGCAAAGGGTTGGACAGGACTTAGAGACTGAACAACAAAGTACACAACAAATATAATGCATTTGAAGCATCCTGAAACCATCTCCCACCCCGTCTGTAGAAAAAATTGTCTTCCACAAAACTGGTCCCTGGTGCCAAAAAGATCGGGACTGCTGCCTTAGTGGACCCTTTGGAGCATCACTCCCATCCAGAGATTTTACACGTGTAGTAGGGCCCGAGCTGGCAGACATGTGGAAGCGGCTTCCTCATCAGCAGTGGGCAGCATGCTCCAGTGTGGGGATGTGCACGGGTGGGTGGCAGGTGAGCAGTGAGCGATGGAAGAGGGATGTGCAACCACACGTGCTGTTCACAGCCTGCCCCCCACTGTGAAAACAAGCATGGTGCTTTGTGCCTGTGAAGGTATATAATTTGCCAGGCAGCTTCGAAGCAAAGGGGGACTAGCAGATAGTATGATTTTAAAGGAAATGCATGAGTAACAGATTTTTGGGGAAAAAAATCCAGTAACTAGCTCTTTCCCCTTCTAATTTTAAGCATTGGGTTATTTGTTTTCCTCAAGACATTCATTAGCCTTAGGCAGCACATGCTGTTCAAGTGCCATTCAGAGACCAGCTGTGTGGAGAGGCTCCTTCTCAGTCCCCAGCCTCTCTGAAAAGGGACCTGCCACGCGAGAGCCGTTCTCCAGCCCCAATCAACCCGCCTCTTTCAGATGCTGAAATTGCGCGTTTTCTCTATGAAGCAGATGCTCCCATGGTTTACGACTAAATTATCTGAAGAGGTTGGGAAAAGGGTCTCAGGATGAGCCAAAACAGGAAGTCTGCTGTAGCTTTTAAATGCTGCTAAAATCCAGCCTTTGTTTATGTTGAAAAGAATGCAGTGAAAGAAGAGGACAGATGACAAGTGACATTAAATTCCAACCAAAGCTGGAGAAAAAATGAGCTCGTAGCTAGTTTTCTGTTGAAAGACACTGTGTGACTGAGTTAACTCAGTGTGTTGTCCAAATTCAGCCTCTGTCCACTGGTGCTGGATTAAATCTCAGAAACAGAGTTTTGGGTGAAATAGAAAGAGTTTTATTACTTTGCCAGGCAAAGAGGGAAACTTTGGGCTAACGCACTCCTAACTGTGTGTCCTGATCTGAAAGAGGTAGTGAGTTTCACAGAAATGGTTCAAAGACAGCATGGGTAGTTTGGGGACATTCTTCTGACTGGTTGATGAAGAGGTCATCGAGAGTCATTGTCATCCACCTTCCAGTCTCAACCAGTCTGCATGCTTGTAGGCGGCTTATAGTAACTTCTTCCACTTGATAGGGTTTTAGTATCTGTAAAACACCTCAAAGGACATGGCTCAGAGTATCTATGGTTCTTGGAAGGAACTAAAGTTCCTTGGCTTTCTTCAATGGCTAAATTATTATTATTTTATCCTATATGGCTGTTTTCCTTCCTGCATTTTCATACTTCTTTGATTAGGTTTATTCTTTGACTAAAGTTTTTCTCAAGACAAAGGCAGGCAGAGGACATGCTGGGGTCTTTTCTGGCAAGGCCTCATAGGGTCCTGCTTGGTTACAGTGGCCTGACATTAGCCATTTTTAAGGGTCTGACTAAGAGGATAAGCCACCCGTGGGTCAGCGCCTGAGGGTGGGGCTCAGGATGGTCTACCTGACTCGGCTGTCACAGTCTGGGGTGGCTGATGAGGGTTACACAGCACTCAACATGAAATTAAAATATTTCTTCACTCCAGCAGCCCAGCTTGGGCTGGTGCACAATTTCAGTCCCCTTATTTATTATGTTATTAGTATTATTTTACAAGCAAGGCTATTAGAGAATGTCCTGGGTGGAATGAGAGGAAGAGAACAGACCTGCTAGCTGCCCACAGAGAGAGAGAGAATGTCATAAGGCACGCAATTTAATTCAGGTGCTCACAAATAGTGCCTGTTTGATTAGGGTCATTTTATTATTTTATGTAAGTTTGGGGATGGTAACTAATCCATAACCCATACCCAATGGTTTGCCCTTCCTTTTAGAGCCTCTGAAATAATTCCTCTACCAAGTGTTCCCCCAACTGGACTGTAAGAACCTTTAAAAGTCAAAGATATTCTCTGTGTCAGATTTGTTCAGCAAGCTTCAGGGTCTAAAATTGTGCATTACACTTGAATTCATTAAAATGTATATTAAATAGATAGCTAAGATGGATGATAGGTAAGATAGGTAGATGACAAGTAAGTAGATAGAAATGGATGGACAGATAAGTAGATGATAGATAGGTAAATGATAAATGATAGGTAAGACAGACCATACATAGGTGGATAGATGATAGATAAATAGGTAAATGTTCAAATTGGTTTTAGAAAAGGCAGAGGAACCAGAGGTCAAATTGCCAACATCCACTGGATCATTGAAAAGGCAAGAGAGTTCCAGAAAAATATCTATTTCTGCTTTATTGACTATGCCAAAGCCTTTGACTGTGTGGATCACAATAAACTGTGGAAAATTCTGAAAGAAATGGGAATACCAGACCATCTGACTTGTGTCTTGAGAAACCTGTATGCAGGTCAGGAAACAACAGTAAGAACTGGATATGGAACAACAGATTGGTTCTAAATAGGAAAAGGAGTACGTCAAGGCTGTATATTGTCACCCTGCTTATTTAACTTATATGCAGAGTACATCATGAGAAAAGCTGGGCTGGAGGAAGCACAAGCTAGAATCAAGCCTGCTGGGAGAAATATCAATAACCTCAGATATGTAGATGATACCACCCTTATGGCAGAAAGTGAAGAGGTACTAAAAAGCCTCTTGATGAAAGTGAAAGAGGAGAGCGAAAAAGTTGGCTTAAAGCTCAACATTCAGAAAACAAAGATCATGGCATCCAGTCCCATCACTTCATGGGAAATAGATGGGGAAACAGTGTCAGACTTTATCTTTTTGGGCTCCAAAATCACTGCATATGATGACTGCAGCCACGAAATTAAAAGATACTTACTCCTTGGAAGAAAATTTATGACCAACCTAGATAGCATATTGAAAAGCAGAGACATTACTTTGCAAACAAAGGTCTGTTTAATCAAGGCTACGGTTTTTCCAGTGGTCATGTATGGATGTAAGAGTTGGACTGTGAAGAAAGCTGAATGCTGAAGAATTGATGTTTTTGAACTGTGGTGTTGACGAAGACTCTTGAGAGTCCCTTGGACTGCAAGGAGATCCAACCAGTCCATTCTAAAGGAGATCAGTCCTGAGTGTTCACTGGAAGGACTGATGCTGAAGCTGAATCTCCAATACTTTGGCCACCTCATGCAAAGAGTTGACTCACTGGAAAAGACTGATGCTAGGAGGGATTGGGAGCAGGAGGAGAAGGGGACGACAGAGGATGAAATGGCTGGATGGCATCACGGACTCGATGGACATGAGTTTGTGTGAACTCTGGGAGTTGGTGATGGACAGGGAGGCCTGGAGTGGTGCAATTCATGGGGTCTCAAAGAGTCGGACACAACTGAGTGACTGAACTGACTGAAGTAATAAATAGATACAGAGAAAGATGAAGAGAGAAATGATAGAGAAAGATAGGTGGATAGATAACTACATAGAGATATATTGATAATAGACAGACAAATGCTAGATGATAGATAGATAAAAACGATGATAGGTAGATTGACACAGAGACAGAGACCATAAGCAGACAGATGTCAGGCAGATAACAGACAGCTGAATACTAGGTAGATGATGACAGAGAGATAAAGTAGAGGACAGATGGGTATACTGACACAAACACACAGACCCAGCTAGATAGGTAGACAGTAGACAGACAATAGCTGAGAAATAGGTGGTAGGCTCTAGAAGGGAAGAATAGGAAGACAACCCTGGAAAATATTTATGATCATTTGAGTCATATGTGGTCTAATGGAGAAGAAGAATCTAGATTTTGAGCTTCATATTTCCATCCTAATCTTAAACCTTCAATCTGTCTCATTCTTACTTTATTTTGTATGTAAAAGAAAACCTTTCCAAGACTCTTCCATCTCCCTCTCTCTATTTATTTTAGATTCCCAGCTGTGGAGATGAGAAAACAAAATGATGTGAGCACCAGAAAAGAATTCTATGCAGAAGATCATGAGTACCTTGATGTAAGATCGAGCTCTCACACACTGCTGGAAAGGGGAAACGAAAACCATGGGAAGAGGGTATAAGGCCAAAGTCTGCATTCCACCAGGAGACAAACGTGCTGAGGGCTGACAGTGAGAGAGTCTGGTAAAGAGCAGATGTGGATGAAAAGTAGAACCAGACTGGAGAGAGTGCTGAGTGCCAAGAAAAGACATCGGATATTAAGGGGAAGAAATTATCCATCACAGAAATAACTGAACTTGGGAATATTGTAGATATGGTCCAACAGCATAAAGAAAAGGACCATCGTGTAACCAAAGTGGCATCCAGCTGCTCACCGCTCAAAAGCCAATACAGAGGCCCGGCTGGTGAAAAGAAAGGTTCCTTTAATTCAGAGGCTGGCAACCAGGGTAGGGTGGGATGGAGGGTCGACTGCCCCACTGATAATCAGTGGGTAAACGCTTTTATGGCCAAAGGGAGGGGGTTACGTTCAGAAACAGCCGGTCAGCTCTGACAACCATCTTGAAATTGGTCCTGGGTAGTCTGACCAGTGTCGTCTTGATTACTTTAGGTACAGTTTATCTTCAGTTCCAGGACTGGTTTGTTCCCATTTCCTGGAGGGGAGGAATTATGGCAGCTTATGTCATGGCTACAGCCTGGTCACCATATAGTTAACTTCTTCCAGCCAGTGGGGATTTCAGTATCTAAAGGAATTAAAGATCCTTGACTTTGCCTAACGACTGAACTATCATTATTTGGTCTCCTTTAGCTATTTTCCTTTGTTTCTACATGTTCTTACTGCTCTGATTAAACTTATTCTCTGGCTAAAGTTTTTCCTCAGGCAAAAACCAGGCAGAAGGCATGAGGGCAAGGACCATAGGGTCCTGCTGCATTTCTGTTGGAGACTAGTCCCAGAGTTATTTCAGCTGATAGCACCCAATAAAAATCAGAGACATCACTTTGCCAACAAAAGCCTGTCTAGTCAAAGCTGTGGTTTTTACAGCTGTCATGTACGGATGTGAGAGTTGGATGATAAACAAAGCTGAATGCAGAACTGTGGTGTGGGAGAAGACTCTTGAGAGTCCTTTGGACAGCAAGGAGATCCAACCAGTCCATCCTAAAGAAGATCAGTCCTGAATATTCATTGGAAGGACTGATGCTGAAACTGAAGCTCCAGTACTTCCAAGCCACATGATGGGAAGAACTGACTCATTGGAAAAGACTCTGATGCTGGGAAAGACTGAGGGCAGGAGAAGAAGGGGGCAGCAGAGGATGAGATCATTGGATGGCATCACTGATTCAATGGGCATGAGTTTGAGCAAGCTCCAGGAGATAGTCAGGGACAGGGAAGCCTGGCATGCTGCAGCCCACAGGGTCGCAAAGAGTCAGACATGACTTAGCTACTGAACAACAACAACAATAGGTGAAGATTATATTAAATGGAATTGAGAATGGAGAGATTTTCTGTAAAATAAGATTTTCAGGAAGAATCAGAGGCTCTAATGGCCTTTATTTTTCCCAGAGAAACTAGCAAATCAATAATAGAAAAATAAAAGATGATTCTTATAGCACATCTTTCAGAGACCCTGGAGGGGAAACCTGCAAGGGCAGCAAACTCTTCGGAGAATCCTCTTACCCTTGCCTGAGATGGGTCTCAGCATCTGAAAACTTCATCTACTATGAAACTTAGAGTTGTATCTTCACAATTTCAAAGCCAGTAATTCTGAACTAAAACATTTACTAAATCTCTGTTTGACAGTTTTTAGGAAAAAAGAAAAACCCTAAATAAATCTATGAAGAATTTTAGATAAGAAATACATACATCAAAAAAGTAAAACATGCATGAACAAAAGCAGTAAATTAATTTTCATTCAAAGGAAAGATTAGTCATAAAATAAATACTATCAGATCTTATGCATGTGCTATATTTGGAACACAGGTCTGGCTTCTCAGCAGCAAGAAAGGATGGAAGCTCTTTTCAAATACTATTCAGAAAGTTTCGCTGCCAACATAAACCAAGTACACGGATTTCATTGTTCCCCCAAACAATGCAACTTTCTCAACAAATCCAGTCCCAGTGTCTTCACTGTAATTGATCTATCCCTGCCCCGACACTATCCAAAGCTGCTATTCTAGTCCATAAAAAAGAGGAGTCTCTTTTTTCCCACCATGAACAACAAGACACACCACCTCCTCAGTCTGTGATTTTGCATTATTAGCTTCTGGGGTCTGAACTTCCTTCCCCAAGCTCCCACCTTTCTGTCACCAATTCCCTACTCAACATCTCAATTACTGCAGCTTTAAGTTACAAGCGATAAAAAGTCCTAGTGAAAAGAGATATTACCCCTCTAAGGTGTATTTTATGACAATTGCAGGGAAAAGGCAGAGTGGCCATTTATTAAGGTAAAGTCTCTCTCTCCATCACACCTGCACGACAAGTTCACTTCTGAGTCTGCGCATCAGCACAGGCCAGGAGCTATGCCTTCACCACGGCTAACAGCACCTTGATTTTGCAGGAGGCACAATAACTTAATAAGGAAAAAGAAATAATAGCTTAAGAAAGGCACTTCTTTGGATGGCTTACTAGAGTGACAAGGAGTTGTGACAGGGATTCACAAGGAAAGTAAAGATATCTTTACTACTACCATCAAAATTTAAATTATTACTTATTAAGAATCAAGAAGCATATCTCTTTAAAAGAGCCCTGAATTTATTTAAAAAATAAGCAACAGACTAAAAAAGATAACTTTCAACATGTATGATGAATTAGCATATTTTATACATTTATTTTTAAAGAGGAAAAGGAAAGATACAGGCATCTGAATGCAGAGTTCCAAAGAATAGCGAGAAGAGATAAGAAAGCCTTCTTCAGCGATCAATGCAAAGAAGTAGAGGAAAACAACAGAATGGGAAAGACTAGAGATCTCTTCAAGAAAACCAGAGATACCAAGGGAACATTTCATGAAAAGATGGGCTCAATAAAGGACAGAAATGGTCTGGATCTAACAGAAGCAGAAGATATTAAGAAGAGGTGGCCAGAATACACTGAAGAATTGTACAAAAAAGATCTTCACGACCCAGATAATCGTGATGATGTGATCACTCATCTATAGCCAGATATCCTGGAATGTGAAGTCAAGTGGGCCTTAGAAAGCATCACTATGGACAAAGCTAGTAGAGGTGGTGGAATTCCGGTTGAGCTATTTCAAATCCTGAAAGATGATGCTGTGAAAGTGCTGCACTCACTATGCCAGCAAATTTTGATCCAGCAGTAGCCACAGGACAGGAAAAGGTCAGTTTTCATTTCAATCTCAGAGAAAGGCAATACCAAAGAATGTTCAAACTACCGCACAATTGCACTCACCTCACATGCTAGTAAATTAATGCTCAAAATTCTCCAAGCCAGGCTTCAGCAATATATGAACCGTGAACTCCCTGATGTTCAAGCTGGTTTTAGAAAAGGCAGAGGAATCAGAGATCAAATTGCCAACATCTGCTGGATCGTGGAAAAAGCAAGAGACTTCCAGAAAAACATTTATTTCTGCTTTATTGACTATGCCACAGCCTTGGATTGTGTGGATCACAATAAACTGTGGAAAATTCTGAGACAGATGGGAGTACCAGACCACCTGACCTGCTTCTTGAGAAATCTGTATACAGATCAGGAAGCAATAGTTAGAAATGGACATGGAACAACAGACTGGTTCCAAAAAGGAGTATGTCAAGGAAAAGGAGTTCGTCAAGGCTGTATATTGTCACTCTGTTTATTTAACTTCTATGCAGAGTACATCATGAGAAATGCTGGACTGGAAGAAACACAAGCTGGAATCAAAATTGCCGGGAGAAATATCAATAACCTCAGATATGCAGATGACACCACCCTTATGGCATAAAGTGAAGAGGAACTAAAAGCCTCTTGATGAAAGTAAAAGAGAGTGAAAAAGTTGGCTTAAAGCTCAACATTCAGAAAATGAAGATCATGGCATCCACTCCTATGACTACATGGGAAATAGATGGAGAAACAATGGAAACAGTGTCAGACTTTATTTTGGGGGCTCCAAAATCACTGCAGATGGTGACTGCAGCCATGAAATTAAAAGATGCTTACTCCTTGGAAGAAAAGTTATGACCAACCTAGACAGCATATTCAAATGCAGAGACATTACTTTGCCAACAGAGGTCCGTCTAGTCAAGGCTATGGTTTTTCCAGTGGTCATGTATGGATGTGAGAGTTGGACTATGAAGAAGGCTGAGTGCTGAAGAATGGATGCTTTTCAATGTGGTGTTGGAGAAGACTCTTGAGATTCCCTTGGACTGCAAGGAGATCCAACCAGTCCTTTGTGAAGGCGATCAGCCCTGGGATTTCTTTGGAAGGAATGATGCTAAAGCTGAAACTCCAGTACTTTGGCCACCTCATGAGAAGAGTTGACTCACTGGAAAAAAACTCTGATTCTGGGAGGGACTGGGGGCAGGAGGATGAGATGGCTGGATGGCATCACGGACTCGATGGATGTGAGTCTGAGTGAACTCTGGGAGTTGGTGATGAGCAGGGAGGCCTAGCGTGCTGCGATTCATGGGGTTGCAAAGAATCAGACACGACTGAGCGACTGAACTGACTGAACTGAACTGAAGTTTAGTCAGAGGAGTGAGAACATGCAGAAACAAAGAAAAACCGTCACAGGAGCCCAAACAATAACAATGTAATCTTGAAGCATATCATGGATCTTTAGTTCCTTCTCGAGGCTATGGGTAATATTCCCAGCCATATCCTGTGAGCTGTTTTGTAGATACTGAAACCCCCACCAGGTGGAGAAGTTAACTACATGATCACCGGACTGTAGACACATGACATCAGCTGCCCCAATTCCAAGAACTGGCCTCAAAGAAATGAAAACAAACCGACCCTGGAACTGAAAATTAACTGAAAAACAAGGATGACGCTGCCAGCCCCCTGATGACCAACTTCAAGTTGCCTGTCAGAGCTGACTGTGCTGTTCCTGCATACAGCCCCCTCCCTCCGCCTATAAAAGCTCTTGCCTCTGATTGTCAGTGCAGTGGAGGGGGCAGGGGAGGAGTTGGCTTTTGGACAGACATTCACTCTTCCTGCCCCTCCAGTTGCCAGCATTCAAAATAAAGCAAGCTTTTCCACCAACCTGGCCTCTTGACCGGCTTTTGAGCAGCGAGCAGCAGGACCCCATTTTCTCTTACAATGTGCTGCCCTCTCCCCCACGATGCTGGCCCATCTCCAGCCTCACCTGAGCTTCTGTAAGTGAATCTGCCCCAAGTCTGCACATGTGATACGACTGCCTTAACACCACCCCTCACCCCGCCAGCCCTAGCTCTGTGCATCCTCACTGGTAACAGACAAGGGTTTCGTTTCCACCCCATGCACCCTGAGCCTCTGTGCAAAAAACCAGCGGACAATCTGTTGCCAATGTGCTTTTCTGTTCAATAACCTGTTTCCAGAAAGGCATGTCCCTGCATAGTCACACTTACAATGATCACACGGCTAATATACCCAGATATAACACCGAGACTGTCTTCTAAGATTTGTTTCTTACAAACAGGGCATCGGTGGGCTTTTCCTGGCAATGCTGCAGAATTATGTGTGTGTCGGGGGGGGGGCTTTTTTTCAGCAATTTACAGATAAGGTTCATGTTTTGATGCCCAGGCACTAGGTGATCTCAGAGGTACTTGGCATTTATAGCAAGTCATGATGTACTACTGCTACATTCTATTGAAATATTTCTACAAATACACTGTGCATGATAATTAGCTTGATGAGATTTAGACACTGAACCATGAAACAAGCCAGAATATGCTCAGAAAGCAAGAGATGTTAAAAATGTTGCTGCTATTAAGAATGACTAAGACGAGAGGAAGTCAGGCACAGGATATGAGCCGAACCCCGAGGTCCATGGGCTCTGGGCATGGCCCTCACCCCTTTAAGATATCCAGTCTGTATCTTAAAGGTGAACAACCCTCAGCTGAGAAACGTAAGGGCCCAAAGACACACAGCGCACCCGTCTACTTTGGTAATAGATGATCTTTCATGTCATTTCTGCTTAGCCTCTGGCCTTCTAACAATGACCTTTTATCCAGAGAAGGATTATTTGTGATCATGATAAGATAAGTAAACCAGGAAATCAGTCCTGAATATTCATTGGAAGGACTGATGCTGAAGCTGAAACTCCAATATTTTGGCCACCTGATGCGAAAGACTGACTCATTGGAAAAGCCCCTGATGCTGGGAAAGATTGAAGGCAGGAGGAGAAGGGGATGACAGAGGATGAGATGGTTGGATGGCATCACCTGCTCAATGGACATGAGTTTGAGTAAACTCAAGGAGTTGGTGATGGACAGGTAGGCCTGGCGTGCTGTAGTCTGTGGGGTCACAAAGAGTTGAACATGACTGAGCGCCTGTTGGAATTATATTTGGTCCTTTCCCTATAATTATATAATATGATAGGGTAAACTATTTCCTCTGAATGCTGAGAAATCCAAAGGTAAAATAAGCAGACACCTCCTAGACACACCTGACAAAGTGGAAAGTGGCCTAAATTTACAATTCAAGTCATTTTTTAGTTGTTTGTCAAACATAAGAAGTATGAACAGTCTTCAAAAGGCCTTAAAAAACTGGAAATAGAACCGTCTTATGACCCAGCAATCCCACTGCTGGGCATATACACCGAGGAAACCAGAATTGAAAGAGACACGTGTAGCCTCATGTTCAATGCAGCACTGTTTGTAATAGCCAGGACATAGAAGCAACCTAGATGTCCATCAGCAGATGAATGGATAAGAAAGCTGTGGTACATATACACAATGGAGTATTACTCAGCCATTAAAAAGAATGCATTTGAACCAGGTCTAATGAGGTGGATGAAACTGGATACTATTATACAGAGTGAAGTAAGCCAGGAAGAAAAACACCAATACAGTATACTAGTGCATATATATGGAATTTAGAAAGATGTTAATGATAACCCTGTATGTGAGACAGCAAAAGAGACACAGATGTATAGAACAGTCTTTTGGACTCTGTGGGAGAGAGTGAGTGTGGGATGATTTGGGGAAATGGCATTGAAACATGTATATTATCGTATGTGAAACGAATCACCAGTCCAGGTTTGATGCAGAATACAGGACGCGTGGGGCTGGTGCACTTGGATGACCCAAAGGGATGGGATGGGGAGGGAGGTGGGAGGGGGGTTCAGGATGGGAACACATGTGCACCTGTGGCGGATTCATGTCAATGTATGGCAAGACCAATACAATACTGTAATTAGCCTCCAATAAATAAATAAATAAGTGAATAAATAAAATTCACAATTAAAAAATAAATATCTTCAAAAAAATTTTAAAAGGCAATAGAGCATGTCCATTCTTAATCTCAAATATACTTTGCATTTTTTTCTAAAGCAAAGTGCATTTTCAGAGCCTATAAAAATGTGTAGATGGATGAAACTCAGGTGTACAACTTACGTGCCTTACGAGTAGTAACTGTCCACATTCTTTCCATGCCTGTGTGTGTGTGTGTGTGTGTGTGTGTGTGTGTGTGTGACAGACAACCCCCAAGAGAAGAAAGTCTCCAAGTCCTTATTTTACGGAATATCCTTTCAAGGGACAGAAGACAAACCTTACTAAAAACTAATCTAATAAATTTGGGCATCAGAGATTTATTTTGTGTAAATAATGTTAAATATCAGCTATTTCCTCAATGCTCCCAGTTAAACCATTTTAAAGGAACTCTAAACCAGAAGTCAAAGAAGGCAATGGCATCCCACTCCAGTGCTCTTGCCTGGAAAATCCCATGGACAGAGGAGCCTGGTGGGCTGCAGTCCATGGGGTCGCTAAGAGTCGGACACGACTGAAGCCACTTAGCAGCAGCAGCAGCAGCTCTGGAAAAAAAAAGAGAAAACTCTGGACGCAGAGAAACATCTACTTTCTCACAGGGTAAAATCTCCACATAATTCTAGATCACAAGTCTTTCAGAGCAGAAGGAATAGGCTTACCTTGAGATGGACTCGAGCATTTTGACTAATTTCAGGAGATGAAGATCCAGTAGTACTCAGATACACTGTGAGGTCTTTACTGGGACTTTGCTATTGAATCCATGCTCTTTGTTAAAGGTTCAAAGAGCCTCAGGGTATGAGTAAAAGCATTATCTCCTTCCAGACGTGATTTGCTTCTTTTAACAACAATAATGAAAAAGTCAGTGTTCTGAGGTATGGCCACTCCACTCAAAGTGTGGTCCTCACATAGGCAGCATCGACACCACCTGGAAACTTGCTAGAAATGCAAATCAGGAAGAGGAGAGTCACAGAAGGAAGTTGCTCCCTCCATCTCCCACTAAGGAGCCTCAGACTCCAACTCAGACCAGCTCACAGAGTCTCCATTTTAACAAGGTGTCCAGGGGTTCTATGTGTACTTTAAGTTGGAGAAGCACTGTTAAGGGTCCTTGATCTGAGCAGGCAATAAACAATAAATGCTGGAGAGGATGTGGAGTGAAGGGAACGCTTTTACAGCTTCCCTGGTGGCTCAGTGGTAAAGAAACTGCCCACAATGCAGGAGACCCAGGCTCGATCCTTGGGTCAGGAAGGTCCTTTGGAGAAGGAAATTCTCCTGTTTGGAATGTAAATTGATACAGCCACCATGGAGAACAGTATGGAGGTTCCTTAAAAACTAAAACTAGAACTCCCTTATAAGCTGGCAATTCTGCTCTTGGGAATGTACCCAGAGAAAACTGTAATTCAAAAAGATGCATGCTCCCCAGTGTTCACTGCAGCACTATTTTAAATAGCTAAGCCATGAAAGAAAACTAAATGTCCATAAAGAGAGGAATGGATGAAGAAGAGCAGTACCTAGATACAATGGGTTATGACGCAGCCATAAAAAGGAAAACACCCTGCCATTTGCAGAAACATGGGTGGACTGTCATATAGTGAAGTCAAGAAAAGAAAAACAAATATGGTATATTAACGCATATATTGGAAATCTAGAAAAATGGGATGAGTGAGTCAAAGTCGCTCAGTCGTGTGCGACTTTTTGTGACCCCATATACAGTCCATGGGGTTCAAGCTGGTTTTCGAAATGGCAGAGGAACCAGAGATCAAATTGCCAACATCTGCTGAATCATGGAAAAAGCAAGAGAGTTCCAGAAAAACATCTATTTCTGCTTCATTGACTATGCCAAAGCCTTTGACTGTGTGGATCACAAAAAACTGTGGGAAATTCTGAAAGAGATGGGAATATCAGACCACCTGACCTGCCTCTTAAGAAATCTGTATGCAGGTCAGGAAGCAACAGTTAGAAATAGACATGGAACAACAGACTGGTTCCAAATAGGAAAAGGAGTACGTCAAGGCTGTATATTGTCACCCTGCTTATTTAACTTCTATGCAGAGTACATCATGAGAAACGCTGGACTGGAAGAAACACAAGCTGGAATCAAGATTGTCGGAAGAAATATCAATCATCTCAGATATGCAGATGACACCACCCTCATGGCAGAAAGTGAAGAGGAGCTAAAAAGCCTCTTGATGAAAGTGAAAGAGGAGAACAAAAAAGTTGGCTTAAAGCTCAACATTCAGAAAACGAAGATCATGGCATCTGGTCCCATCAGTTCATGGGAAGTAGATGGGAAACCAGTGGAAACAGTGTCAGACTTTATTTTGGGGGGCTCCAAAATCACTGCAGATGGTGACTGCAGCCATGAAATTAAAAGACGCTTACTCCTTGGAAGAAAAGTTATGACCAACCTAGATAGCCTATTCAAAAGCAAAGACATTACTTTGCCAACTAAGGACCATCTAGTCAAGGCTATGGTTTTTCCTGTGGTCATGTATGGATGTGAGAGTTGGACTGTGAAGAAGGCTAAGTGCTTTTGAACTGTGGTGTTGGCGAAGACTCTTGAGAGTCGCTTAGACTGCAAGGAAATCCAACCAGTCCATTCTGAAGGAGATCAGCCCTGGGATTTCTTTGGAAGGAAGGATGCTAAAGCTGAAACTCCAGTACTTTGGCCACTTCATGAGAAGAGTTGACTCATTGGAAAAGACTCTGATGCTGGGAGGGATTGGGGGCAAGAGGAGAAGGGGATGACTGAGGATGAGATGGCTGGATGGCATCAGGGACTCGATGGACGTGAGTCTGAGTGAACTCCAGGAGATGGTGATGAACAGGGAGACCTGGCATGCTGTGATTCGTGGGGTTGTAAAGAGTCGGACACGACTGATCGACTGAACTGAACTGAGACACGACTGAAGCAAGTGAGCACCCGTGGACTGTACAGTCCATGGTGGACTTCTCCAGGCCAGAATCCCGGAGTGGGCAGTCTTTCCCTTCTCCAGGGGATCTTCCCAACCCAGGTCTCCCACACTGCTGGCGGATTCTTTACCAGCTGAGCCACAGGAGAAGCCCAGAAAAATGGTACAGATGATCTTATGTGCAAAGCAGAAATAGAAACACTGATGTAGAGAACAGATGTATGGATACTGTAATCAGGAAGGGTTAATTTTGAATTTATGCTGGATCTGCTTCTGTGACTTTAACCCTCATCCTACCAATTGTTTTGTTACTGCAGGCACCCATGGTGGCCTGCCTCGGGGAGATAACCTGAGCTGCCCACCCGTGAGGGGGTGTAAGGAAGTGAAACTAACGCATTGCCCTAAGGCTTGCCATTCTAGGCGACATTTGCAAGGACTGAATAGTCTTTTTACTGTGTTTCCTCACCTCCCTTCATCTCTGCTCTGATCCAGCAAAGAACCTGGCAACCAGGCCGTACCCAGAAGGTTATTTTGAGGCACTAGCCTGCCATATTCTTGATCAGCAGGCTCCCAAATAAAAATCCCTTTCAACATTTCATCTCAGATTCATTGACTTATTGTGCCAGGAGCAGAGCAAGCTTGGACTCTGTAAAGGTAAAAATAGCAAGTGGGAAAGGGAGAGGAGGATGAATGGGGAGATTGGGATCGACATCTATATACTATTGATGCTATGTATAAAATACAAAACTAATAGGAATCTACTTTAGAGCACAGGGAACTTTACTCAGTGCTCTGTGATGACCTGAAAGGGAAGGAAATCCAAAAAAGGGGAGATAAGTGTGAACATATAGCTGATTCACTTTGCTGTTACAGCAGAAACGTGCACACCATTGTAAGGCAATTACACTCCAGTAAAAAATAAAAAAAAAATTAAAAAAACAAGAGAGAGAAAGGGTAAACTGTCAACAGCCAGAGGGGGGGAGCCCCTGAAGTCACAAATGCATCAGTGTCCTATTTACAAATCCGAAGGGATCTCTAGTGATTAAATCAAGAGTAAAACACATTTCCAGAATTCAAATTAGGTTACAGCCTGGATAGGATCCAAAACCTAAGAGAAGAGGGTGTGGCGAGATGCATCTCATGCAAACCAAAGTATCGATTTTTTTTAATGTAAGGAGATTCTGTTTCACCAAACTGTTGCTGTGCTATTTTGATTAAAAGGACATTTGCTGAAGAACTTAGAAAAATGAGGCTGATTGGCTCATTTCAAAATGTCAGTGAACTAATGATTGTGTCCTGAAGGCAGTGTATTAAGATCTGCTGCTGGAGGTTAGAATTCCACATTTTAACTGAAAAAGAAGTATTTTGCCACTGTTTCAGGCAGAATCTTTGTGTGTTTTTTTTTTTTTTCAAAAGAAAAGGAGAAAATTGCTGCCAGTATTAAGTAGGTCTAGAGGAATAATTAGATATTTTCCCCTGATCATTTAATTGACCATGGTTGACCTCTATTGGAGCCAATTAAATTTTTTTTCATAAGGAACCACTGACCTATTTTATTCCATTTCCATGTCTCTCAATATTTGACAAGATGGTGAAAAAAAATCTAGTTTGACTGTAACTGTTTTTGAATCCCTAATTGCTAGAAATTCTAAAACATCTCCAGGTATTTTTATCACTGATAATCAGTAGCTTTGATGCAGAGCTTCTATGTATGATTGGAGAGTAGATTTCTAAAAGTGTGAAATACTACAATGTTAAATATAGCTAACTGGGACATGAAGCTTATTCCATTTATTTTGTTTTTCCAACAGGGCTTGACTGACATACTGGTTCTTGCAATACATTCAGTCATCCAGAACCAGTAGTCTTTTAAGTGGAAGAAATTAAATGAGAACTGCCTGTCATTTTGTAAACCCAATTTTCATAGCATTTCGGTGCACTCAGCCAAATGACTTAGGTAGTCAGAATATCACAGATACTGGATTCAATATAGAAGGTATTTAATTTTAAATGGTAATGTCATCATCTATTAATCATTTTAAGTGTCTGTATAGACCGACACACACTACAATCAATAGTCTGCACCTTCAGTAAACAATTATTGAAGATGATGATAAATTCCAGACAGCGGTAAACACACTGATTACAGGGTCTCCACGTATAGCATTTTATATTCAAACAGATCAGTAGATTTGACACTGGATCACAGGATTACTCAGAGAAGCAGCTCCAAAATGGTTGAGGTTCAAAAATGTTTTCCAGAGAAATAGGATTTACTTTACTAAAAAATACTTAACTTGAATATGTCTATATTCAGTAAGCCAACTTAATGCTGAGTGTTTCATGCCAAGATACATAAACCCATTTGCTTAAAGGATCCAAAGTTAAATCAATCTTAATAACTTAAAAAGCTTTACGCCAAAGAACATGATGCAAGGTAAACAGTTGTATGCAAACATATCCATTTGTGTTTATAGTAGCTTCCAATATTTCCCATGTGGCTGATGTAAGAGAAAATATGTTTACATGCTTTTTTAAAATCATAGGGACAATATTTATTGGGCTTTCCTGATAGTTCAGTTGGTAAAGAAACCACCTGCAATCCAGGAGACCTCGGTTCAATTCCTGGGTCAGGAAGATCTGCTGGAGAAGGGACTGGCTACCCACTCCAGTATTCTTGTGCTTCCCTTGTGGTTCAGTTGGTAAGAATCCTCCTGTAGTGCAGAAGACCTGGGTTCAATCCCTGGGTTGGGAAGAGCCCTTGTAGAAGGGAAAGGCTACCCACTCCAGCATTCTGGCCTGGAAAGTTCCTGTATAGTCCATGGGGTCACAAACAGTTGGACATGACTGAGCGACTTTCACTTTCAGGGACAATATTTATGACATTGAGTTAATAAATAGTTATCTGTATATTCATTTCATCTTTATGCTAAAAGATCATGTTCATTAAAGTCAAGACTAGTGAGTAAGGAAAATGAAACAGGTGGCCTACACCTGTACTGAGAATAATCTGAAAAGTTTATAGAAACATTTTAAGAAATTCACCTATAGTGTGGACTGTTGCAGAATTTAAGCAACACACATTTATGTCCTGATGATTTTCTCTCTTAATTAGGCTCTAGCACACCTTGTAACACATCATTTGGAAACTTTAGCAGGTTTTCTCCACTTGTGAACTTCAATTTGATGAGTACTTGTATTTTATGTAAGAGACACAGTTTAGGAACAGCTTTCACAAGAAACAGAGGTGGGTACAGAAATTTAGCAAACTGCCCTATATGCTGACTGCTTCTTGAGATCTGGGTTCCATGACACTGTTGGCAAACTGCCATGGAATGAGTGGTGGAATATCTAAAGCTCAAGTCAGAACTGATAAAAATGTATTGAAGTGGCAGGCCTGGAAGGACATCTGTAAAGTTTATTTTGTTTTGATTTGTCCAATTTTGATACTTTTATAGTGAGTAAAATTCAACTCAATTCAATACACATTTTCAGCACTTCGAGGTGTTCAAAGATGAGGAAAATAAAGCAGCTAGCCACAGAGGAAGAGAAACAAAATAGGGAGCTACATTTGAGCATTTACTATGCCCTAGACACCTCCAAGCACTTGTTATGATTTAATGCATAAAGGGAGATATAACTGTTAAGGTGCATTTGTGAATAGTTGATGCAAGAAAGAGTAGTTCTATCTTAATGCAGAGCTTAACACAGTAGCTGACATTTAGACTTTAAAGATGGAGCTTAATTTCAGAAGTAGAAGAAGACAATGATGGCATTTCAGGAAGATGGAGCTTCCTAAGGCAAGGCCCATATGCCGCAGCGATTACGAGACATGATCAGAAAACAGTCTTACAGTTTGCATCACAGGCCTGTGGGCAAGGGGGAAATGTTTGCTTTCTTAAAACTAAAGACAGAGTTCCCTTGTGCAGTTTATCAGAAAGACATTTAATCTCATTTGGGAATTCAGTACATGTAAAATATTCTTAATGACTTTAATGGAGTATATAAATATATTTTTAAAGCATTTATTCAGGACATTTATAAATTATTTAGACTAAATAATGGCATTAAATTGAATTACATTAAATAGTAATCATTAAATATTCATTAAATATGAATTCATTAAAGATGAATTACATAGCATATGTGATTTTTTCATCTCTGAAAATGATCATATTTTTGTGCTCTAGACTGATTTTTATTTTTTTTTATTTTTTTTTTATTTTTTTTTAATTAAATTTTTATTTTTTGTTTAATGCTTATCCATTTCACAGCACTGCATTGGTTCTGCCATACATTGACATGAATCAGCCACAGGTGTGGACGATCTCCCCATGTTAAAGCCCCCTCCCACCTCCCTTCCCTGCCCATCCCCCCGGTTCATCCCATACACCGGCCCCAAGCATCCTATATCCTGTATTGAACATAGACTGGTGCTTCATCTCCCATATGATTGTATACATGTTTCGTTGTCCTTCTCCCAGATCTTCCCACCCTCTCCCTCTCCCTCTGAAGCCAACAGTCCGTTCTATACCTCTGTGTCTCTTATATTGTCTCACTTTCGGGGTCATCATTATTGTCTTCTAAATTCCATATATATGTGTCAGTATACTGTATTGGTGTTTTTCTTTCTGGCTTACTTCACTCTGTATAATCGGCTCCAGTTTCATCCATCTCATTAGAACTGCGTCAAACTTATTCTTTTTGAGGGCTGAGTAATACTCCATTGTGTATATGTACCAAAGCTTTCTTATCCATTCATCTGCTGATGGACATCTGGGTTGTTTCCATGTCCTGGCAATTATAAACATTGCTGCAATGAACATTGGGGTACACGTGTCTCTTTCAATTCGAGTTTCCTCAGTGTGTATGCCCAGCAGTGGGATTGCTGGGTCGTAAGGCAGCTCTATTTGCAATTCTTTCAGGAATCTCCACACTGTTTTCCATAATGGCTGTACTAGTTTGCATTCCCACCAACAGTGTAAGAGGGTTCCCTTTTCTCCACATCCTCTCCAGCATTTATTGCTTGTAGATTTTTGGATCGCAGCCATTCTGACTGGTGTGAAGTGGTACCTCATTGTGGTCTTGATTTGCATTTCTCTGATAATGAGTGATGTTGAGCATCTTTTCATGTGTTTGTTAGCCATCCGTATGTCTTCTTTGGAGAAATGCCTGTTTAGATCTTTGGCCCATTTTTTGATTGGATCATTTGTTTTTCTGGAGTTGAGGTGCATAAGTTGCTTGTATATCTTTGAGATTAGTTGTTTGTCAGTTGCTTCATTTGCTATTGTTTTCTCCCATTCAGAAGGCTGTCTTTTCACCTTACTTATAGTTTCCTTTGTTGTGCAGAAGCTTTTGATTTTAATTAGGTCCCATTTGTTTATTTTTGCTTTTATTTCCAGTATACTGGGAGGTGGATCATAGAGGATCCTGCTGTGATATATGTCCGAAAGTGTTTTGCCTATGTTCTCCTCAAGGAGTTTTATAGTTTCTGGTCTTACGTTTAGATCTTTAATCCATTTTGAGTTTATTTTTGTGTGTGGTGTTAGAAAGTGGTCTAGTTCCATTCTTTTGCAAATGGTTGACCAGCTTTTCCAGCACCACCTGTTAAAGAGACTGTCTTTACTCCATTGTATGTTCTTGCCTCCTTTGTCGAAGATAAGGTGTCCATATGTGTGTGGGTTTATCTCATGGCTTTCTATCTTGTTCCATTGGTCTATATTTCTGTCTTTGTGCCAGTACCATACTGTTTTAATGACTGTGGCTTTGTAGTAGAGCCTGAAGTCAGGCAGGTTGATTCCTCCCGTACCATTCTTCTTTCTCAATATTGCCCTTGCTATTCGCGGTTTTTTGTATTTCCATACAAATCTTGAGATAATTTGTTCTAGTTCTGTGAAAAATACTGTTGGTAGCTTGATGGGGATTGCATTGAATAGACTGATTTTTAAATTTCATCTATTGCATCAGTTTGGGGTAAATCAGTGTAGTAGTTTTCTTTATTTTCTTTCCACATCATAAATTTGTGTTACATATGTAACTATTTTTATCTGTAAACCATCCCAATTTTTCTGCTTATTACAGTAGGCGATAGGGCACTGTATCTGGAAGATATATAGCCATGTAGTAGTAGACAGTGGCAAAGAATTAGAAATAATTGTTGGATTGGAAATATTTGCTAAGAAGAGATTAATGTTCAAAAAGTGAAACCTGGTCTCAAATTGGATATCTCTTAACAATGCTAAGAAATTTTATCAGCTATTTGTAAAGACAGGTTCTATGTTTTCATGTCCCCCACTGTTAGGTATATATTTAAACCAGTATGTATATATAGGTGAAGAGGGTGTGTGTGTATGTGTGTGTGTGTGTGTGTGTTTAAGTTTACACATACACAAGGAAATTTGCACATTTACTTGTATAGCTTTTGTTTACAGACATGGGGTCTTCCATTCTTAGTGGGACAATTTCATTTTTCCTTTAATCTGCCTGATTTGACAAGAAACAAATGGGACCAGTTTTCAAGTGCTATCCAGGACTGCTTTCCTGGTTCAACTGCAGAGGAGACTAGTTGCATTGCAACCATATGGCCTCCAGCTGAATTTACCGACCCCTGACCTGGGCATCCACGGTCCCCTTAGTGTCCGCCATTGAGCCTTGTCACTCTGAGCCTCAGCCTGTCCCTACTGTGGCCACGGTGTGCTGGTGAGGAAACCGTGCTGGCCTCTGCCTTCGCCCCTTCACCGCCAGCTCAGTTCCCCTTCACCCGGGTGTGGATTTGTTGCAACAGCTTCTGTGTTTTTGCTACACCCATCCCACTTCTTCCCTCATTAAAATAATAATTTACTTTTCCTGAAATACCATTACCTGATGTTGTTGTTTCATTGCTAAGTCATGTCTGACTCTTTTGCTACCCCACAGACTGTAACTCGCCAGGCTCCTCTGTCCATTTGGGATTTCCCAGGCAAGAATACTAAAGTGGGTTGCCATTTCCTTCTCCAGGGGATCTTTCTGACCCAGGGATTGAACCCACGTCACTGCAAGAGACTCTTGCACCATTAAGCAAACCAGGGAAGTGCACCATTATCTGATACTCCCCTTATAAACTGATGACGTTTCCTTTAGCCTCAAAAAATTTTTAGAATATTTATCTCAACATAGAAGCCTGGACAAATGAGCGAATCAGACCTTGGTTCATAAACTCCTCTTACAGGCAGCCCTCTGATCTTCCTCCCATTTATTTCTCTTGTCTTCTAAGCCCTACCTACCCTTGCTGTCCATTCCCCAGGGAGTCCCCACATTTAAGAAGGCCTTTCATGAGCTTCTGACTCTCCAGCAATCTCTGTTTTCTCCATGTCCCTCAGCTACTACCTGGTCTTGACATATCAGAACTGGACACACACATTCATTTCTGGAGCTGGGTTTGGGGTTCCGATTCTCTATCTTCTCTGGATTTAAACCCATCCCAGCAGGAACCATGCCTCAAGTCCTTTGACACCTCAAAACTTAGCACAGCGCTTTGGGCAGAGGCACATGTAAAATGTGGGCTTCCCAGGTGGCCCTGGTGGCAGAGAAACACCCTGCCAACACAGGAGACACAGGAGACGCGGGTTCAATCCCTGGGTCAGGAAGATCCTCTGGAGGAGGGCATGGCAACCCACTCTAGTATTCTTGCCTGGAGAATCCCATGGACAGAGGAGCCTGGTGGGCTACAGTCCACAGGGTTGCAAAGAGTCTGATACAACTGAAGCAACTTAGCACACACACAGATGTAAAATGTACTCTTACTAGTGCTGAATAATAACAACAATAGTAGCAATTACTGAATGCTTATTATATACCAAGACTGTGTCACGTTTAAAGGGGTTCACTAATCTAACAGAAAATAATTAAAAGAGAAACAAACAAAAATCCTCCAGAAGCTTACAGTCAGTTTAT
>SJYC01146652.1:0-11884 GCA_006408675.1 Madoqua kirkii | reverse complement strand
AATAATAACAACAATAGTAGCATTACTGAATGCTTATTATATACCAAGACTGTGTCATGTTTAAAGGGGTTCACTAATCTAACAGAAAATAATTAAAAGAGAAACAAACAAAAATCCTCCAGAAGCTTACAGTCAGTTTATTTAGAACATAAGAAAGTGAGTGTGCAAGTGAGTGTGAAAGTCGCTCAGTCATGTCCGACTCTTTGCAACCCCATGGACTGTATAGTCTATGGAATTCTCCAGCGGGTAGCCTTCCTTTCTCCAGGGATTGCCTTTTCTTTCTCTCAACCCAGGGATTGAACCCAGGTCTCCCGCATTGCAGGAGCCACAAGGGAGGCCCAAGAATACTGGAGTGGGTAATATATCCCTTCTCCAGAGGATCTTCCCGACCTAGGAATCAAACTGAGGTCTCCTGCATTATAGGTGGATTTTTTTACCAACTGAGCTATCAGGTAAACTCTTTAGAACATAAAAATAACCACAAGTTAAAATGAAACCAATTGAAATATATCACCAACCACAAAATGCTTAGGGCTTTGTGTATTGAGTAAAAAGAATGAGTTACGAGGGTGAGATACATTTAGTTAGCAAAGATTTTGGTGGAGGAAGTGAAATGGGGGATGATCGTGGATTTGGGAGAAATGAAGTGGAAGAAAGTATTCTTAATGGAAATGGAGGGGAGTGAGGATTCTAATAACTCCTAAAACCAGAAGGGATTGTTCAATTGCTAATTGCATTAGTCAGGACACCCTTCCCCAATAACCTCTACATACACCAAAACTCTTGAAATGACTATGTATTAAACAGATAAAGTACTTAACCATGGTCTTAAACTTGGATCCAATCTTAGGAACGCTTCTATAGATCTTATTTTCAGAATATTTAGAAATTTTCTGATAGGATATAACATATTAGAATATTATATATATATATTCTTGGTCATTTTTTATATATACTGAGGATCTTTTAGATATACTGAGGACTCTTGGGAGTCCCTTGGACAGCAAGGAGATCTAACCAGTCCATCCTAAAGGAAATCAGTCCTGAATATTCATTGGAAGGACTGATACTGAAGCTGAAACTCCAATACTGTGGCTAGCTGATGTGAAGAACTGACTCACTGGAAAAGGCCCTGAGACTGGGAAAGATTGAAGGCAGGAAGGGAAGGGGACAACAGAGGATGAGATGGTTGGATGGCATCACCAACTCAATGGACACAAGTTTGAGTAAACTCTGGGAGTTGCTGATGGACAGGGAGGCCTGGCATGCTGCAGTCCATGGGGTCGAAAAGAGTCAGACACAACTGAGCGACTGAACTGAACTGAACTGCCGCTGCTGCTAAGTCGCTTCAGTCATATCCAACTCTGTGCGACCCCAGAGACGGCAGCCCATCAGGCTCCCCCATCCCTGGGATTCTCCAGACAAGAACACTGGAGTGGGGTGCCATTTCCTTCTCCAATGCACGAAAGTGAAAAGTGAAAGTGATGTTGCTCAGCCGTGTCTGACTCTTAGCGACCTCATGGACTGTAGCCCACCAGGCTCCTTCACCCATGGGATTTTCCAGGCAAGGGTACTGGAGTGGGGCGCAACTGAGGATCTTTTAAATATAATTCAAAACTAATTCTAAGCATGTCTGCACTGAACACATTAAAACACAAATCAGTTATACTTCGATGTTGTCTGAAGTTTGCTTGGATTAGTAAGGCTGAAATTGTGAAAAAGTCCCACATAATCTTTATGCAAATAGAGAATCTTCTCTTGGCGTGTCACACTTAAACAAATGTCACAGGAGCTGGTTGGAGGCATATCCTCCAGACTGGAACTCTTGCTTTATTTCAAGCTACACAACCAAGGCAGAGACTCCAATAACCTCGTTTTAGAAGCACCGTCTTATGGCAGACTTTTAAAGTATGACGGCAGTTATCTTTGAAAATATTTATTACATACTTGATTGCTTTCTAACAAAACTCCTTCCTCCTCCTACTTTTGCTCTCTTACGCCTTTCTGGCTTTTAACCGCTGGATATCTTTGCTGTGGTTTAGTCACCTTGTTGCCATTTAGTCGCTACATCTTGTCTGACCCTTTCGTGACCCCATGGGCTGTAGCCTGCCCACCAGGCTCCTCTGTCTTTGGGGTTTCCCAGGCAAGAATACTGGAGTGGGTTGCTATTTCCTTCAGAGGATCCTTCCAACCCAGAGACTGAATCTTCTCCTCCTGCATCAGCAGGTGGGTTCTTTACCACCGGATAACTCCACATTTTCTAGCAGAAATTCTCCTTTATACAGCAGTAAGTGCTCTTCTGCCTTGTTCTACTAATAGCATTTCAGTTTCTGCTTTTAGTGTTTATCTGGGTAATCAATTCCTACCCCTCTTCCATCCTGTTTAGTATCACACAAATGAGTAACATCTTTCTTCCAGATTGTGTTATAAACGGAACCAAAGCAGAGGTATGGTTGTTCCCACAATTTATGCCTGAGAAGCATAAAGAATTCTAGGTGTAGTTAATTCATATAATGATTGCTATTAAATACAGCATATTTAAAACCCCATACTTTGAAAGAATATGGAAGCATTTTGAAAGAAATTGTGTTTTATTCAATTGTAAAGATCTTAGGTTTTTTCAATGTGTTAATACTTTTTCAAGATGTGCTAAGCTGCTTCAGTTGAGTCTGACTCTTTGCAACCCTATGGACTATAGCTTGCCAGGCTCCTCTGTCCATGGGGATTCTCCAGGCAAGAATATTGGAATGGGTTGCCATGCCCTCCTCCAGGAGACCTTTCCTACGCAGGGATTGAACCCGTGTCTCTTCCATCTCCTGTACTGGCAGGCAGATTCTTTACCACTAGCACCACCTGGGAAGCCCTTTCCAAGATACTGATGGTAAATTTTCCCTCTGCTTTCCACCAATGGCTGGGCATTTTCTCCAAATACTTGGATTTCAGAAAGATGATAGTGCATTTTAGGAATTTATGTTCATATTCATGAAAAAAGTTTTTAAATGAAATCCAAATAACTTTAGATTCTGCGTTTTTTAACTAGAATGAACTTGGTATCGCAAAAGCAGTACAGGCTTCCAAGTTTCAAATTTGTTCTTTACTTACGCAAAAGATAGTCAGCCTCTCCAGAGCTCTTTCAAGTACCTGCCTAATTTGAGGGTGACCATTTCCTATTTTATAGGTCACCCTGGGCATGAAATGATGTACGTAATATACCTGACACAGGATAAAGGTGAGTCCCCCTCTATTATTAGACAGATAATCACAGCCTGACTTGACTCTTAATAATTTTGCATCTTATTATCTCATGTGTCAAGGACAAACTAAAAATTTCTTTAGAAATATTCCTTATACTTTAAAAGATTAAGTTTGTATGTTCTCCAATTCTCACGTTATCCTCAGTTCTGTAGTTTAGGCAATACATTTAGTCCACTGCACAAACAAAGTCTACTATGAGGCAAACCCAATTTGTGGAAAGAATTGCTGCCCTTTACTGAGCACTTATTGTGAACTGATATTCTTCTAGTCCTTTATAGGCTTCCCTAGTGGCTTAGATTTTAAAGAAACTGCCTGCAATGCAGGAGACCCGGGTTTAACCCGTAGGTTGGGAAGATCCCCTGGAGATGGAAGTGGCAACCCACTCCAGTGTTCTTGCTTGGAGAACTCCTTCCACAGAGGAGCCCTTAATGTCTAATTTAATCCTCCACAGCCCTGGGGAAGGTGTTACTATATTATTCCCTTTTTAAAGATGAGGAAACTGAGACACAGAAGGTGACTCACAGGGACTGACCCAGACAGTAGGTAAAGAGGCCAGGTTTCAAGCCAAGTGGTCAGGCTCCTGAGCCCAGACTACTAGACGTGAATCTAAGTGGTGGGGGCAGTGGCGAGGAACTGCTGGTCTCCCTTCTCACTCCTACCACCCATTGGTCCCACCAGCTCAGTGTTAAAAACCTGGAAGCCTGCTTGGAGTCATATCTCATGAGTAGAATTCCTACACATCACCTGCAAGCTTTCTACTGACCCCTTTTTCAGAAGATATTTAGGTCATTTGAAAAGTATATTTACTCTATTTCAAAGTCTAGGTCTTGAAATAAACATTCATTTATTCATTCAATCAACATGTGGTCCATTCTGCTCTAGGCATGTGGAATAAAGAAAGAAGCCGCTCAAATAATCTTTGGGAATGATATGATTAAATAGGCATGGTTCTGGGTTATTTTAAAACAACCTTGATAATAAAAGTAATGAATTAATTTGCTAAATTATTTTAAAACCCATGCAGTCAGCACTTTGTAGTATCTACGTGTTGCACTTTCATTTCTGATCCTCATATAAACCAACCAGGTAAGCAGATGTGTTCCTCACTTTTATATGAGAAAACAGATTTATCTAACTTGAGCAGTTTGGGCATAGTTCTCTCACTGAGGTCTTCCACGTTCAAGTCCAGAATTCCAGAGACTTGGAACACAAGGCACTAGAGGATGTAGTTCTCAGGGGCTTACAAAAGTAGATCACAGTTTTACGGAAAGATCAGACATTTAGCTACACCTTCACTGATACCTATTTAGAGCAGGATGCGACATTCTGTGGGCTTCCCCACTGGCTCAGCAGTGAAGAATACGCCTGCAATGCAGGAGATGCCGGTTCAATCCCCAGGTTGGGAAGACCGCCTGGAGGAAGGCATGGCAACCCAGTCCAGTACTCTTGCCTGGAGAACCCCATGGACAGAGAAGCCTGGCGGGCGATAGTCCTGGAGGCACAAAGAGTCGGACACCACTGAGGCACCTCGAGCATGCACACACAGGACAGCCCACAGCATAAAATTATTTTGATTGACTTTCATGCACAAGTTCAATTAGCAGCATGAACAGACCCAAAGACAACTATTTTTCATTTACTAATTGCAAGAATCCAAGTCACATTTACAAGCCATGGCTCTCCACTGAGTGCTGGACAATATATTGTAAAAATTGGATTTGCTGGTATAATGGAAATGGAAGACAGGATGTTCCTGTCTGGTCTGAGTGCCCTGTTCATTAGGAACCTAGACCAGGGTTTCTCTTCACCCTTCTCTCCTCACCTGCCCATCTGTGGCATGGGAACATGCTTCAGGGGTAGACATTGGCAGTTTTGTCCTAGAAGAGGCAGAGAAGGACACGAACCCCTCCTCAAGTCACAAAGACCCCTGGAGAATATTTACTGCCCAACATGCATGTTAAGTTGCTTCAATCATGTCTGACTGTTTGCGACCCCACGGACTGCAGCCCGCCAGGCTCTTCTGTCCATGGGATTCCCCAGGCAAGAACACTGGACTGGGTTGCCATTTCCTGCTCTAAGGCATCTTCCCAACCCAGGGATCGAACCTGCATCTCTTATGTCTCCAGCACTGGCAAGCAGGTTCTTGACCACTAGCACCACCTGGGAAGCCCCCACCCCACCCAGAGAATCTTAATTAGAATTCAATTGTGGATATATCACTAGTCTACACTGAGTCTCCCGAAAGTTTTAAGTCAGAATTACCTGTGGAGCTTTTTCAGAATACGCATATCTAGATCCATTCCCAGCCCTACCAATTCACAATCGTCTGTTTGGTAAAATCCAGCACCTAAGTAATGTTACATTGTGTATGCATAGCATAACTTCTAATCCATTCATCTGCCAATGGACCTCTGTACTGTAACACTGTAAAGCAATTATGTTCCAATTAAAAAAGAAAAGAAAACAGCCAGGTACCAGTTTGCAGCCATGTTTTCGAGCCACTGACAGAAGTGTCTCAAGTCCAAGGGTCTTGACCCACGCACCCGATCTCCGCAGAGGCAGACACAGAAGATGACGACGTTAGAGTTAAGACCGAGGTCACAGAGAATAAAACTATTTTAGATCAAATGTCTTCAAAACGCATACTGCTGCTACTGCTAAATAATAAGATGGGGAATGGTTACTGCCTAGGCTACCTCTTGCAAGAAACAGACCCTGAAGACCAGGAAATGTCCCTGACAACACGGCTGCCATGCTGCAGTTCCCCTGCCTGTGGGAACAGCTGCTTTTTTTTTTTACATGTTTTCGAGCCACTGACAGAAGTGTCTCAAGTCCAAGGGTCTTGACCCACGCACCCGATCTCCGCAGAGGCAGACACAGAAGATGACGACGTTAGAGTTAAGACCGAGGTCACAGAGAATAAAACTATTTTAGATCAAATGTCTTCAAAACGCATACTGCTGCTACTGCTAAATAATAAGATGGGGAATGGTTACTGCCTAGGCTACCTCTTGCAAGAAACAGACCCTGAAGACCAGGAAATGTCCCTGACAACACGGCTGCCATGCTGCAGTTCCCCTGCCTGTGGGAACAGCTGCTTTTTTTTTTTTAATCGGAGGATAATTATTTACAATGTTGTGTTGGTTTCTGCCATACATCAACCTGAATCAGTCACAGGTGGTGCGTGTGTCCCCTCCTTCTTGAACCTCCTTCCCATCTCCCTTCCCATATCACCCTCTAGGTGGTCACAGAGCACCGCTTTTGAGCTCCCTGTTGCTCAGCAAATCTGCACCATCTATTCCACGCATAGTATAGTAATGTATGTATTTCAACACTACCCTCTCCATTCACCCCACCCTCTCCTTCCCGCACTATGCCCACAAGTCTGTTCTCCATGTCTGTCTCTCTGCTGCTGCCCTGTAAACAAGTCCATCGGTCCCATTTTTCTAGATTCCATCAGTTCAGTTCAGTTCAGTGGCTCAGTCGTGTCCAACTGTTTGCGACCCCATGAATCACAGCACTCGAGGCCTCCTGTCCATCACCAACTCCTGGAGTTCACTCAGACTCAGGTCCATTGAGTCCGTGATGCCATCCAGCCATCTCAGTCGTCCCCTTCTCCTCCTGCCCCCAATCCCTCCCAGCATCAGAGTCTTTTCCAATGAGTCAACTCTTCACATGAGGTGGCCAAAGTACTGGAGTTTCAGCTTTAGCATCATTCCTTCCAAAGAAATCCCAAGAAATCCCAGGGCTGATCTTCAGAATGGACTGGTTGGATCTCCTTGCAGTCCAAGGGACTCTCAAGAGTCTTCTCCAACACCACAGTTCAAAAGCATCCATTCTTCGGCACTCAGCCTTCTTCATAGTCCAACTCTCACATCCATACATGACCACAGGAAAAACCAAAGCCTTGACTAGACGGACATTTGTTGGCAAAGTAATGTCTCTGCTTTTGAAGTTGGTCATAACTTTTCTTCCAAGGACTAAGTGTCTTTTAATTTCATGGCTGCAGTCACCATCTGCAGTGATTTTGGAGCCCAAAGAAATCAAGTCTGACACTGTTTCCACTGTTTCCCCATCTATTTCCCATGAAGTGATGGGACCGGATGCCATAATCTTTGTTTTCTGAATGTTGAGCTTTAAGCCAAATTTTTCACTACATATGCATTAATATACAATATTTGTTTTTCTCTTTATGACTTACTTCACTTTGTATAACTGGCTCTAGGCTCTTTTACCTTGATCTGAGAGAGAAACCTGGTCCGTGCTAAACAGAACACTGAAACTTCAACCATCAACTAGCTAAAAAAAAAAAAAAATCACAATTTGGGATTGAAAATTAGATTGATCTTGAAGGGAATAAAAATGATGCATTTGCATCATTTTTAATTTACAAGACAGAAACAGATTCACAGATTTAGAGAACAAATTGTTGGCTACCACTGAAGAAAGGTGAAGGGAGGAATGGTTAGGGAGTTTGGGATGGACATGTACACACTGCCATATTTAAAATGGATAACCCACAAGGACCTACTGTATAGCACATGGAACTCTGCTCAAGATTATGTAACAATCTAATCAGGAAGGGAATATGGGGGGGAAAAAAGACACATGTATACGTACGAGTGAATCACTTTGTTGTACACCCGAAAGTAACACAATACTGTCAGTCACCCAGGTATGTGTGTGTGTTCAGTCGCTGAGTCATGTCAGACTCTCTGTGGCCTCCTGGACTGTAGCCCGCCAGGCTCCTCTGTCCATGGGGATTCTCCAGGCAAGAATACTGGAAGGGGTTGCCATTTCCTTCTCCAGGGGATCTTTCCCACCCATGAACTGAACACTCATCTCTTGGATCTCCTGAATTGGTATGTAGGTCAATCAACTATACACCAATAAATTTTTAATAAAATAAAAATAAATTAGGGAATGTGGTCCCCAGAGCATAATGTCAGCACTTTCCAAGGTATTCAGGCATTGATGGTTTAAAGGAATCAGATTCCAAATTGTCAGCCTCCATGGGAACTCTTTTCTAAAATTCTGCCTCAGACACCTGTCTGGGAGGTCTCACACCCACGCTAATGTGCTTGTCTGCCACCCCCTCCCACGGATGGGCTTCACCCAGTTCATGAAGAGAAAACATACCTTTCACAGACCTGGAACGTTACTGTGATGCGTTGCCCAGTGATGGAAAATCTGGTCATGGGACAATCTAAAATACTGGTGCTGGCGAAGTCTCCTTTTGCTCCACGATCCCTTCCCCAGTCTCCTCCCACAATCCTTCTCAGGAAGATATGAATACCTAACAAATTTTTTTCTATTTACCAGAAAATTCTCTCTGCCAGTAATCACTTTTCTTTTTTTTTAAAAAGGCCCTATTTCGATTCATTATTTGCTACTAATAATAAGTACAGAAAAAATGTTAATCCTCAGAACCTTATTTCTCAAGAACATTTTTAAAATTCAGTTTTCATTTGTAATCATATTTTGTTGCTGCAACTATAGAGTGTTGAGTATTCAGGTAGAAACTTATCTCAATTAATACACCCTTGTATTTTACCCTGAGCATATTCTTAAGTGTATAAGTTGTACATATTCAAATACATCCATAAGATTGGAGAGGATGTCTTTGAATTCAGACTGAGAACGTAATGGAACACTTTTGCTTTATCTGGTGGGTTCAGAACACAGCTAATAGAGTGTGAATATCATCAAGCTCCTAATCTTTTTGAGTTTAAAGGCACTGAAACGTCAAATTTTTGATGTCTAATACAAACAGAATTATCCTAGCTTGTCTTCAGTTCAGTCGCTCAGTCGTGTCCGACTCTTTGCAACCCCATGAATCGCAGCACGCCAGGCCTCCCTGTCCATCATCAACTCCCGGATACTGTGTTTCACCAAGGGAATCTTTTTTGGCATTTAAAAGTCATGTTTCAATCAAATACAATCAAATGTAAATTGACCAAAACAGAATGAGAAGTCATTAATGACTGAAATACTGTTTGTAATTCTACCGATCCTCAGGCTGTATTACAGTCATGAATTCTGTTCTCCTGGGCTGTTTTTGCTTTGAAAAGCAACTGATTAAAAAGCAACTTAATTTATTCACAAGCTCACCCAAGCAAAATGTCATCCAACACGCTGATGACTTCTACATATTTCAGAATTTTCTAGTTTCCCAGTTGTATGTCAGGCTGTTATTTTTATATCCAGTTCACATATTGGTAGCAGGACTTCTGGTCTCCTCACCATTATAGCTCTTCCAACTTCATTTTCTTGAAACTCTTATCACATCCCAACCCTGCCCCAACCCTCAGACTTTCAGCTTGTACCTTAAACCTTCATCCCACACTTTCCTGACAACAACCCCCTAAATCTCATTTGCCTTCATGCACTTTTTCCTCTGTTACAGATAACGATGATAATAGGAGTATCTCACTGTATATGTATGTGAGAAAGACATATATATGTCTTTCCACATGTCCACTGGAAAAAGTCCTCTTTACCTCTTAAGAGACTTCCCTATAAGATTTCTAGTTTCCACCTTACCACTAAACTCTTGGATATTTTTCAGTCCTTATGAGTCTTGATTATTTGGTTGCATTTTACACAGCTGGTCTTCCCTGATGGCTCAGCTGGTAAAGAATCTGCCTGCAATGCAGGAGATGCAGGAAACCTAGGTTCAATCCCTGGGTCAGGAAGATTCTCAGGAGTAGGAAATGGCAACCCATTCCAGTATTCTTGCCTGGAGAGTCCCATGGACAGAGGAGCCTGGTGGACAATGGTCCAAAGAAAGGGTCTCAAAGAGGTAGACACGACTGAGAGACAAATCTCACACTGCACACTGCCTTACATTGCTGAAAATCAAAGCACAACTTTTTATAAGGATTTTGATGAACTAGAACGATCTAGTTAGATGCCCTAGACTGTAAACACTCTGGCAGGGAAGTGAACTTTTTTGTTTTTTGTGGGGTTTTTTTTTGGAAAGATTATTAAAATTACTTTTGAAATAAATATTTTCAATAACAATGGCAAATATGGGTTAAAGACTTAAACATTCCAAGTTCTCTTTTAAATGTTTCATATTTATTAATGCATTTGACCCCTCAAATAACTCTTGAGAGTCACTGCAATGTCACAAGAGCTAAGAAGAACGTTTAAATTGCTCAAGTTCATAGAGGTGGTGTGTGTTTGAACTTAGGCTGCCTGACTGTGAAGCTCATCCTCCCGTTCATCAAATGATGCTGAATCACCCAGTAAATTACTTACCCAGAATGCCTCATGCCCCAAGTAGTCAAATTAATTGTGATTTGGGTCTGAGGAATATAGCACTTACAGAAAATTATATACAGAGATGATGATGAAGAATAAGGAAGAGGAGAATGAGGAGGAGGAGGAAAAGATGACAGACAGCTACGTAGACAGATGATAGATAGCTGGATAGCTGTAGACAGACAGAGCCTGGTGAGAATGAACTCATTAAGGTGACACTTCCTTTCAAGCAGCTTATCAGCAGTAATGCTGAAACCAATGCAGAAAAAGACTAAAAAACTTGTTGAAGGTCATAAAATCAGGTTCTGCAACAGAATTTTCTAGGTCATATGCAGCCGACCATGTCTGCAACTAGACTGAGGAGAAACTACCTTTTTTCTTAAGCACTTTGCTGAGTAAACTGACAAAGGCGCTAGGAGGAAAAATGCAAAGCTAATCAATAATTGAATGAAGCTACACAACGAACTTGTGCCTAAGAATAAGACATTAGGGAAAAGCATTAGTGCAATGAATTTAAATGCATATAATGTTGCTTATATAGGAACTTAGCCCAGGGGAAAAGATTAAATAAAAATTGATTTTTCTCAAGAGATGCTATCATTCAGAACATCAAGTGGTGGACACAATAGATATGGTAATAAACTAAAATTTTAATACCCAGATGATCAAAGCTTTGCTTGATTTTCCAAATTAAAATAATATGAAGCTTCCAAAGTCCCTAGATAGGGCCCATGATCCCCATTACTTTTCTATTTTCATATTGCTGTACATCTTTCAAAGAGGGGTTTTTTTGCATTATATGTAGCTTATGACATCTGTTTTTAAGGGATTTTGGCCAAGTCTTAGTCCACCAGCCCATATTTTAAGTTCTTCATATGGTAAGGCTTGCAGTGTTAATTTTTTAAAAATTCCTACAAACTTATACATGCAATAAGCATGAAACAAAAATAAAAATAACTTGTGTGAATTCAATATTTTAAAGTGGAAGTGCTTTGGACCTAGAAATACACAACAAGTGAATTTAGTTAATGAAAATACTGCCACGGAAGAAAATTCAAGCCTTCTCCAGAATGCAAGGTGCAGACTCACATGTTGATAAAGGGCACTCTGGGCTTCCCTTGTGGCTCAGATGGTAAAGAATCTGCCTGCAATGCAGGAGACCTGGGCTCAATCCCTGGGTGGGAAAGATCCCCTGGAGAAGGAAATGGCTAGCCACTTCCTGAAAGCTTCCATGGACTGAGGAGCCTGGCTATCCATGGGTTCCCAGAGAGTCAGACACAACTGAGTGATTAACACAAAAGACACCCTCAAGCCATATTCTGCCCAATCCAGGATGAGTACTGGGGCAGGAATAAGAAAGAAT